>CAKAKR010057257.1:97813-137690 GCA_916700685.1 Adelosebastes latens | reverse complement strand
TTCACAGGAAACATACAGTCTCCTTTCAAAATAAACTTCCAACATAGGTTTAGTTTTTAGGTTAACTTACTCAACAAAATTACTTGGTTAGGTTTAGGAAAAGATTGTGGTTTGGGTTAAAATAAGTACGTTTGTTACGTAAAATAAATACGGTTGTTACAAAACTGGCGTTAGTTCCTTCTTAAGTTACGCAATAATACTACGGTAAAATAAGTCAACATTGACTTAGTTTCACACGGGTGAAAGTCTGTGTTTGTTTGACCCACCAACCAATGGGTGTATTATGAGACATTGGGCCCCTGGACACAGACATGTAAAAGGCCCCACCACCTCTCCTACATAGTAGTAAGACACACAGTGCGTCTCTTTGTAGTTGTTATGCATTTTGTGGTTTTGTGTCTTTTTGAGGACATTTGTGTCTCGTTGTGGTTGTTTTGCATCTCTTTGCTGTCATTTTGTGTCTTTTTTTGGTTGTTTGGTGTCTCTTTGTAGTAATTTTTGTGGTTGGTACATGTCTCTTCGAGTGACATTTTGCAGCTGAAGGCCAGGGCGGCCCTTGACACTTTGAACCGCTGGACTTGTGCCTGGTAGGCCCGTTCAGTAATCTATCCCTGATCCAACCTCCCCTCACGCCCGCCCTACGTGGACTTTCTCGCTCTTTATACTACATTAGTTGCTCTGACCGTCTAACACTGACATGGATGGGTTTACATTGGAGTTAGTTGAAAGCCAGTGTGTGTCTCATACGGATGCCTCGGTGTGTTGGGATTTGTTGAGTTCTCCAGTCAGGTCATTTCAACAATTTCCTCAGAGCTAAACAGCAAAATACGTAATTTGCCTTTAAAAACAACCCATATTAGTGCTCTGATCTAGCATCCCCCGTTGTCAGGACAACCAATTAAGTCACTCAGTGCCCTCCAAAACCATCCCAAATCACAATTATATGAAAGTGACCTGATATGCCTATGTTATGGTTAAGGTTTGGTTAGGTTTATACAAAGCTATAAACAAATTCTGCATTCATATGCAAAATCTGGAGGCAACAGGACAAGATTTTGGTATTGGAACATTCTGGTTTCCGTTTGTAGTCAGAGTAGTATTGACCAATCACATTAGAGCAGGCTTTGGTTGCATGCAGGTAAACAGTCCCTGTGGAGAGCAAAAGAGGCAGCCCAGTCTCACAGCAAAGTGTGTAATAGACCCGCCTGCACATCGCAAGAAAGAGTGTCAGTGTTATGTTTTGTGTCGCCAAGATGTGAATGTTACATGTTTGTCACGGATTGTGTAGTGACAGTCTAAGTCTAACTTCAGAGCTAGTTACATAGTACATAAAGTGAGAAAGACCACTTACAGTGTGCAGGTGGGGAGGCGGATGGGTCCAACTAACACCAGACTTTCAACCGGGAGACCGGCGTTCAAGACTGGTGTTTTTGTTTTGTAAGTTACCTTAATGACGTTTGTCACATGTTTTGTAGTGAAGGTTGTCACATGACATTTGTCACCTGTTTCCCGTACTGACGTTGCGTTGTTTGTTGCACGGAACTACTCCTGATGAAGTTCACACTAGAGATCTTTATTCATTAAACGTAAATATAGGTCATATTAAGGCATTTGGACAGTGACTGGTGCCTCTTTTATTCTGAAGACCAGTGGGAACACCTCAAACCTGTAGCAACGCCAGGGCCCAAACTGATGAAATGTATTGGATAAATATTTTCTTATGTTCATATTGTGATGCCCCTCCCCCTGTCAGATCCCGGATGAGCCCACATTTGTCACAAACTGGCTCAGGGAATGTGACAAAAAGGGAGTCCACGCAAGGTCATATATGAAACCAAACAATTTATTAAACTTAGTTTAACATAAAAATGAACAATGGAGTGTGTAGATCAGTAATGTCATCAAGTGAATGTAGTGCATGGATATGTGGCATATGTGCTGTGGAGGTGTTGAAGGTGCAGAACCAAACAACAGTAATGTCAGGTGGATGTGGCTGCAGATAGAGAGAGCGACAGCGAGCACATGGGTCAGCTTTTATAGCCTGGAAGGCCCAGGTGAGATCAGCGCTGCCTAGTTTGACCGTTTGATCGGAGTTCACGAGTCATTGACAGCTGCTCAGAGACAGCAGGCTCCAGATCAGCTCTGATTGGTTGTTTTCCTCCGGTCTGTGAAATCTTGCAGATGCCATTAGGAGTGCTAGAGGACACAGAGGCGCATGATTTTTTTCAGATTACCTGTTTCATGTACTACTGTCAGGATATAGAGACCATTTTATAAAAATAACTTTTTTTGAATCATATTTCCTCCATTTCTACCCACTGCAGCTTTAATATTGGAGCAGCTGACTTCACATAATTTGCATGTGGTGCCTGTATGAGATTCCAATACACTTTTTTCACAGCAGACATTTTGAAGGAAAAGCACAGGTGTTACTAATAATGATAAAGATTACTTTGTTCCATTCAGTGTGCCAGTAAACCATGCCAGTGAGCCAGCATAGACAGCACCAGGGTTGTGAACACCATGCTGTAGCACTGCAGGAGCGCAGTTTTGTTTCCCCTGTATGCTGCGACAATAGGACTACATTCTGCCTTGAACCTTGAAAATCAGAAACTTCCGGAATCATTTTAAGCCAAACTACGATCTTTTCCAAAGCTTAAGTAGTTTTGTTGCCTAAACCTGAAGAAGTTGTGTCCTGACGGAAGACGGAAGTTTATTTTGAAAAGACTGTATGCATATAACTAGCAGAAATTGACATGGGTTGCTGGACATTCGTAGGAAAACAAACAAAAAAGTTGGAATAACTTTTTCATATGATATCATACGAACCGTTGTATGAGAATACGTTGATCTCATATATGGCTTGGGGAATCTGGCCTAATTTATTAACTTGAATAGACTCACCAGGGATTAATAAAGTTTAGCTACTGGCCCACTTCAAATCAATGGCTATGAAAAGGAACCCTTTCGAAAATGTCACTTTCCCCACATGAAACCCAGTAGAGGCCCATACAGGCCCATGTTATTGAAGTCATATGGGTCTTGTATACAGTCCGCAATTAGCCTTTGTAGGGCCCTTGCAGTACGCCCATTTACCCACATGCCATTCATATGGGTGCACATGTTGACTGGACATTTAGAAACTATGATGACTTCATCAGTAAGTGTTGTATGTTAATTCTTCACATGTAGGAAGAAATGCATAAAATATCAGCAATTATATCTGTTAATATTGGTATTGGTTAATGCACTTTCTATAAGCAGGATCAAATGACGTTTTACCAGTTTTATTTATTTAGTTTTTCCCCCCCAATAATTTAATTTTGAAGTCAGACATTGCAATGTTTATTTTATACTGTTAACTATTGTTTCAGGGTATAAAACCGCAAACTAAACTGAACTCACAAGTGGAAGTTCCTTGGTGTAATATGGTTCTATAATAGCAAGTCAAACAAGAGAGAGAGAGAGAGAGAGAGAGAGAGAGAGAGAGTTACAGGAAGTGGGAGGAGACTCAGTAAAAGAAAGGTCTTGGTAGCTGTTCTCTCTTCAGCTGACTGATCCTCCCCGGTCTTTAAAGCTTCTGCCAGCACGCTGCAGCCCTCTCTGCCTTGTTTGTATTTCTGTTTTCCCATCCCATCCCGGCGCAGTGCTCACGTTGTTATTTTCTCCGGCCCGGCCTTGTGGTCGGCGGAACCATGTTTGCGCTGCAAAATGAACACAGGGACAGCTCCGCAGAAAACACACGACTAAACCATATGTCGCATGGCACAACATGAAAACTCACAAAAAGCATTTTACAGGAAAGAGGAGGAGGAGGAGGAGAGAAGAACAGCAGGGATGGTGGAGAGGAAAAGAGAGATGTGGTGATTTCACAAGGCAGTCATGTTTCATATAATGGGCCAACTCAATATTACAATACAGTCGGTTCATTGGGCTTTTTATGGACCGTTGGAAAGAGTCCTTCTAATTCCGAGAAACACGTACACATCAATTACTACTGTATGTATTGTGACGTGTGTATATAAAGTGTCAAGACTTCAGAAACAAGCTAAAGTACTAGCATTTAGTCATTTGGACATGATCTGGTTTAACACACAGGAAACAGTGAGCTGTACTGTGCATGCTGTAATTTAAGTAGTTACATCTTGTAACAAAACTTAACTTAACACAAGCAGAGAATCTTGTTTTTGTCTGACCTCAAGTTGTTGTAGGTCTTCTCACCTTGTGTGAATGTGCAACAAGTGGACAGTGTTAACTACACGCTGACACCACTCTTACAGGTGCAAGGTTTGGTTACAAGTGCAACTGAATAGAGCATATTCTAGAGCACACAAAAGCAACACAATAATCATTTTCAGCTTTGCTTTGAAGGCCTTTCTCGATCAAATACGCAAGGAACTAAGGAGCCTGTAGAAACTAGGACGTAAAAACTCAGGGACTAAAGTAGGAACAAAAAGTCTCCATTCCCGTTTGCATTTCCATAAACCAGTGCATGCTTACTGTGTGGATGAATGGAGCAGTACACAATTCATTTATCAATCAATCAATGAATACAATTTTATTTATATAGCACATTTCATGCGACTCAATGTGCTCCAAATCAAAACAAAAACAGGCAAAGATCATATACTACAAAAATATATAAAATAAGAAAATGTAAGATAAGAAGGTATTATTATTATTAATACAAATTGAATAATAACAATAATAATACTGATTCTAAAAAAAAAGTTATACCCGTTAACCACACACTTAACACAAATAAAAGCTTGTGAAAAAAGAGATGTTTTGAGTCTGCTTTTAAAAGAAGGCACTGTTGTAGCAGACCTTAGTTCAAGTGGCAGAGAATTCCAGAGAGTAGGACCGTGATGACTGAAGGCACCGTGAGCTGATTTTGAATTTATTCAAGGTATAGATATCTAAATGATCTGTCTGGTGTGTATTCAGTGAGCATGTCAACAAACGTAAGAAGAAGCCAAGTCATTCAAATTTAAAAACAATAAGAAGTATTTTAAAATAAATTGTTTGTTTTACTGGGAGCCAGTGAAGAAAATAGCAGTGATGTGTTCAAACCTTTGGTTTTTTGTTCGTACTCTGGCTGCAGCATTCTGAATTAGTTGAAGTTTATTTAATGCCTGCTTTGTCAGTCAAATTTCCTTAAATTCTACCCAATACTTAAAGATATGTCAAAGACTAAAGGGGTTGGTCAGTTGGAAACTTTGGGGGCTAGACAAAAGGTCACGAGGTCATTGTTGAAGTCCTTGTTGTTTTCATCACTAATTTAGCCAGGTTGGACTGGACCGAGGTAGACCGCCCTCCTACGGAACGGAGCCATGTTGCTGTGGTCATTATGGAGTGCAGTATTGCTACTGACCCCCCTGGAGGCTGCAGAGGAGGACGATGTCCGAGCAGGTAGGGATGACTCTGTTATACATAGAGCCCAACAAAGTAGCAACACTAACATACCAGTCTCAGTTGATTTGGGATGATAGATTTACACCATTTGAATAATATCAGTGTTAGATACTGATCTCATGAGTCTGAAATGTAGATTTTCACTTTATGTGTGTTTCATTTGTAAGATATTTGTCTTTGATTACCCTGTGTGTGTGTGTGTGTGTGTGTATCTATGTGTGTAGGCTGCAGCACAGCTGTAAATGACCTGGTCTATATTGTTGATGGCTCATGGAGTGTTGGCTTCTCTGACTTTGAAACGGCCAAGCAGTGGCTCATCAACATCACCAGCCAATTTGACATCAGTTCCCACTACACACAGGTAATATAAACCACATTATAGGATTGTGCTGAGCATGAAATGAGTTTCTGAGAGTGTGATTTCTATTCGCATTTAGAAGCAATTTTTCCATTAAACTAGTTAGAGTTTGTTCATGGCCAGTCTCATTACTATCATGCCTTTTGTATCAGTTGCCTGCTTTGAAAAACATATTATTCTATCATTTTTGGCCCATTCATAGTGCCACAGAGCTTCAGTGAATGTGCACTTTTTTATGTTTGTACCTGCTGTAGGTGGCTGTGATCCAGTACAGCGACACTCCTCGTCTGGAGATTTCTCTGGGAAAACACCAGGGTGGAGCGGAGCTCATCCAGGCCATACAGAACATCGAATACCTGGGAGGAAACACACAGGCATGTTTTCTCTTTACAACTCTGTCAGTTCTAACTTGCATGCAGGTATTATGACAATACCGAACTGTTGGAGTACCTGCTTTCATTGTTGCGCCACCATGAAAATAGGACCCTTGCTCTTTACTAAGTTAAGACAGATGTGACACACAATGTATCAATTAAAATAATAAATAAATCAAATTAGAAACACACTGTGGAAATTAATGAAATAAGGAGAAAACACAGCTTGGCAGTGTTCATGGGTTGGAAGCCAATGAAGGTTCATGAACATGGAACCTAAAGGGTTCAATATTAAATACATAAATAATTATAAAAATAAATAATCACATGAATAAATTGTGTCAAATATATAAATGAAACAATAATCTGTGAAATTATTTAAGAAATGATCTTCAAATGATTTTCAAAAATCAGTTTTTATTTCATGATGGCATTTTCCCCAAGACAAATGCCAGTAAGAAATAAAAACAGCCTTAAATAATATAAAAATGATATCCAATAAAATTCAGTTTTTATTAACATTAAATAACAGTTCATAATAATGACTTGAGTTTTAATAATTTCTTCAATTACATATTTTATTTGTATTCATATTTTACACAATCTTTTTATATGATTATTTATATATATAATTTTTATTTATTCAACACTTTGGGGTTCCATATATGACCTGGTTGCGGCTCTAGTGACTCCTATTGGTTGATCAGGGTACCTGCATGCAGAAGAATGAAACAGACCTAAATATCAAATCTTCACAACTTCCAGTACTCCATCCAAAAACAAGAAACTAATAAAGTGGAGCAGGCCGGTTATGAGACTACACTTAGGCCGGCCCAAGGATGCCAACATTCAGTCACCACAGGTGCATCTGCAGCAACATGACCACACAGCAAACACCACAAGCACAGATTTACACCATTTACTTTGCCCATGGTGATTTTAAAAAGCTTTTTATGTGTTTTAATAGAATTTAATTTGTGCTCTGATGTGCTGCAGCTGTCAGTGGCTGCAATCTGGTGTAGTTCACACACACCATCTCTCACAGCATTGTGACGTGTTTTTGGTCAACTCCACCAGGTCATCACTGTTTTCTGACTGTCTTGCAGACTGGCAGGGCCATCAAGTTTGCTGTGGACCACGTTTTCGCCGCCTCCCAAAGAGCCAGCCAGGTCAAGAACCGCATCGCTGTGGTGGTTACTGATGGCAAATCTCAGGATGACGTGGTAAATGTTTCTTTGCCGGGTGATCCTTAATCAGAGTCAGGGGGGTTTCAGATGTATCACAGAGTGAAACAAAAATGATGACCTCAACAAGGAAACACTATCCGGAATGGGGTATCCACACTATGTGAAAGCTGTTGGCTGTAATACTGTTTATTGTATTTTTGTAATACTGTTCTTCCGTCATAAACTCTGTCAAGGGTCTAAATGGAAAGCCTCATTTTCACCACAGCCTATGTTTGTTTAGGTGGATGCCAGTATGGAGGCACGAGCTCAGGGCATTACAGTATTCGCTGTCGGAGTTGGCAGTGAGATCACCACCTCGGAGCTGGTGTCCATCGCCAATAGACCATCGTCCGACTACGTCCTGTACGCCGAAGATTACACCACCATCGACCGGATCCGGGACTCCATGGAGCAAAAGCTCTGCGAAGGTGGGGATGACTAGTTTATCTATGTTCTTGGCATGTTTATCAGTTATTTTTTCTCAATCCTCCTGGCTGTGGAATAGAGTTGCAAAGTGGTTCCAGACAATGAAACACACCGGGCGTTCCATTAGCTACTAACTAAAGTGGTTTCGTTGCCTGATCCTAAAGTGACGCCAAGGGGCGTGAAAAAGCGGCAGTATGTGATGAGTTGGGATATATTGTATTGTCGTATGCAGATCCAATGAATTCCGCTTACTTTTTTGCATATCTATTTAGAGGTTTAGCTTAGCTGTCTGAATAAATTACCCTTTTCTTTCTAGAGTCTGTGTGTCCAACGCGAATCCCGGTGGCATCTCGTGATGAGAAAGGCTTTGAGCTGATGGTGGGCATGAACATCCAGAAGAAGGCCAAGAAGATCCCCGGCTCTCTGACGTCTGAGGCTGCCTATACTCTGACTGCCTCCACAGACATTACTGAGAATACCAGGTAGAGTGTTGTATATCTTTTCACTTTTTTTTTTTCCATTTCATTTGATCAACTATTGTTTACATTTAGTTATTTGACTTCATCTTTGCACTAGGGATATTTTCCCAGAGGGCCTCCCTCCATCGTATGTGTTCGTAGCCACCCTGCGCCTAAAGGGCCCCTCTAGCAAGCTGACCTTTGACCTTTGGAGGGTGCTGTCTAAGGATAAGGAGATCCAGGCTGCAGTGACACTTAGTGGGAAGGACAAAACTGTCGTCTTCACCACCACCAGTAGGACAGAAAAGGAGCAGCGAGTCACCTTTAAAGCCGGCTTTCAGGTTGGTAGCCTATTTAGGATTGAGTGTTCATGTCCATTCCAGATCAATATGGCTTTTGGCTGCATGGGCTTTGATTTCCAAGTATTGACAAATGCTTTTTCCCCCAATATGACCAAGTGTGAACACGCCCGATATCTCAGTTGGTCAGTCCAGTTTAGTTCAAGGAAAATGAGTCTACCTTTGCCTGTGGACACAGCTGCAAAGGCTTTATCTTATAAAAGCTATTGCATCACTTTAGGTTCAGCTCTGTTGGTCAGCCTCGGTTCGCTGCCCAGATTCCCGAGTGACTCACAGTTCATTACAAATGATCGGTAAATCGGTTTATTTCAAACATGTGGGACAGGTTAAGAAAAGGGTTAAATCAAACCATTACCAGTATAAATAAAATAGAAGTAAACTGAATGATATGGAATAAAGGAGAGGTAAGGCTAGTCTTACACAGCTGGATGTTTTTCTACGGAGACCCAAAGTGATCAAAACTGAATAAATATATAAATAAGACATAATGAAAATTAGTAACAAGAATAAATAGACAATAGGCCCGATACGGTGTCAGTTTTCTATTAAATGCTAAGATGATAAAAAATTTGAATGTGTTGAAGTTTTGTCTCAAACTCCTGCAAAAGAAGGCAAGTTGGACTAATTGAATTCATATTTATAATGTTTTCTCTGGTATTATACAGTCCATGTTTTGTTCAGTGATTTCTAAATTTTGTTGTAGACACAAAAGACTGAAAATCGGATTTTCAAAATTACTCAAATTAGTTGTATTTACTTTTGGGCATGTTCTAGTCTTGTTTGAAAAAGATTCATTCTGGATCTAGCATATATGAATTTGTAGCGTCTTGTAAAGCTAGGTATCCTAACCAGGGCTGTCAAAGTTAACGTGTTAATAACGTGTTAATGGAAATTCATTTTAACGCCACTCATTTTTTAACGCATACAGTGAAGATACTGTTATCATATGAAACTAGAAAAATCCAAGGAATCCATCGGTACCAACCATGTCATACTAGCTTGTCCTGAAGGAGGCTAAATAACACTCCAACCTCGCGCTAAATTTTGGTGAGGAAAAACTGGCATGGCCATTTTTAAAGGGGTCCCTTGACCTCTGACCTCAAGATATGTGAATGAAAATGGGTTCTATGGGTACCCACGAGTCTCCCCTTTACAGACATGCCCACTTTACGATAATCACATGCAGTTTGGGGCAAGTCACAGTCAAAGTCAGCACACTGACACACTGACAGCTGTTGTTGCCTGTTGGGCTGCAGTTTGCCATATTATGATTTGAACATATATTTTTATGCTAAATGCAGTACCTGTGAGGGTTTCTGGACAATATTTGTCATTGTTCTGTGTTGGTAATTGATTTTCCAACAATAAATATATACATACATTTGCATAAAGCAGCATATTTGTTCACTCCCATGTTGTTGTATTAAATACTTGACAAATCTCCCTCTAAGGTACATTTTGAACAAATAAAAATTGCTATTAATCACGATTAACTATGGACAATCAAGCGATTTATCGCGATTAAATATTTTAATCGATTGACAGCCCTAATTCTAACATGTTAATAACATATTACGTATCAGCTTATTGCAGCAATAATTTAACTTAGTTAATGGAGCTGTTTAAACTTGCAACGTTAATAATTTCTTCCCAATGGTAAGAAAGTAGATTCATAAAGTACATGAATATAACAGTTTATATTGGTTGATATAAAGAGTGCACTGTGCTGCGTTATTTTCCTGCCCCTGAAAGAACATATTGTGTTATTAGAGTGTACTCTGTCGCTTCCAATCTCCATGTTGGGTTTCTGTGAATGAAACCTGACTGGGATGACTTGCAGAGAGCCAAACTAGCAGTTATTTAAACATCATCCCCTGTTCACTTCAATTCACAGCTGAACCAATGAGGATGTAATGTGATGGAAGCCAGGAGGCTCAAAGAAAACGTTTCCTACTCTAAACCACTGGATTTCCCCAGTGGAAACTAGCTGGTGGATGTGTAGTTCTTGGACACTCCGGGCTGTTTTTTTCCCAAAAGGCACCCACCACCCTCCCTCATAACACACCTAGCGCAGAGCGTTGAACAGGGTTGTAATTATGTCTGCACATGTTTGATTTGATGTGGTTCGTTGTGGCACAAGGTAGCAGCCTGTGATTTGTCATTTGGAAATGACGGCTGTGGCTCGCTCCCAATGAAACAATAGCTGCTCTGTTTCTCTCGCTGCCTCTGGATGGTTGAAGAAAAAAAGATTGTGATGGAAAAAGGAAGGAGTCTTAATACCTTGCTGGATATAACTATTTCTGGAGCCTTCAGGGAACACACATTTTTGGCCTTACTGACAAAATTAGATTAGATGAAACACATGCACACATAAGACTGCCAACAGAAATGGAAGGCTGAGTGAAAGAAGGTCTGACAAGTTAATAATTGTTTTCACATTCAACTTTGCTTGATATGTTTCAGTCTCATGAATGAACAGACTCTCAGTAAATGCATCTTTTATGTTTGACCTTGAACAACTAATCAAATTTGTGCCTTCTCTCAGACTCTGTATGATGGAAAGTGGCATCAGCTCAAAGTCCTGGTGAGACCACGCCAGGTCACCAGTTTCCTTGACGATGAACCGATCCAGGAAATAGTGCTGGAACCGGGGGAGCCCATTTACATCAATGGGGAGACACAGGTGGCTAAGAGGCGAGGAACAGACATCACTGTGCCTGTGAGTAAAAACACTGCAACTGAGAGGAGAAGAGAAAATAAACTCTTTTAATATATTTTGACGACGCATTCTCATTCCCAACTTGTCAAATACCGCCGCTTGGTCAGTGGTCCTACGCTTCAAACTATGACGCTCTAGTGTCCAATTTGGACGTGTCAGGGACAGCATGTTTCTGCTCATTACATGCATAGTGTATTTTCAAACTAAACCTCCGTGTTCACAGGAAACGTACAGTTTCTGCTTGTTACATGCAGTGTCTTTTCAAATTAAACTTCCATGTTCACTGGAAACGTACAGTTTTTGCTTGTTACATGCAGTGTCTTTTCAAAATAATCTTCCATTTACACGGGAAACGTACAGTTTCCGCTCATTACATGCATAGTGTCTTTTCAAAATAAACTTCAATGTTCACTGGAAACATACAGTTTCTGCTCGTTACATGCATAGTGTCTTTTTAAAATAAACTTTTGTGCTCACAGGAAACGTACTGTTTCTGCTTGTTACATGCATACAGTCTTTTCAAAATAAACTTCTGTGTTCACAAGAGACATACAGTTTCCGCTCGTTACATGCATACAGTCTTTTCAAAATAAACTTCTGTGTTCACAGGAAATGTTTAGTTCCCGCTCGTTACATGCAGAGTCTTTTCAAAACACATTTATGTGTACACAGGAAACATACAGTTTCCACTCGTTACATGCCTACAGTATCTTTTCAAAATAAACTTCCATGTTCACATAAAACGTAGTTTCCACTCATTATATGCATAGTGTCTTTTCTAAATACACTTCCGTGTTCACAGGAAACGTACAGTCTCTGCTCTTTACATGCTGTGTCTTTTCTAAATAAACTTCCGTGTACACAGGAAATGTACAGTAGCTCTGACCGTCTAATAATGATGCGAATGGGTTTACATTGGAGTTAGTTGAAAGCCATACAAACGCTAAAGGGTGCCTCGGGATAAATCAAATAAAAGTATAAAGCTTTTTTTATATTAATAAACAGTTTCAAAAATAATAGTAATGATATATTCCTGCATCTGTCCAAAACTTCATAATCTATCCTTCAGTAGCTTATCATCTTATTTTTTCAACTTCTTAATTTTCCTATTTTTGGGGATCTTGGCACAATCTATTAGCCTACCTTTTACCCAAACAACATTTCCCATTTTCCTCACCACATTTCCATTTTTCATTGTCTTTTTATTCAGACGGAGATTCAGAAGCTGCGTCTGTACTGTGATCCTCATCAGAGTGAGAGAGAAACAGCTTGTGAGATTTACTCTGTGGTAAGATCACGGTCTGTCGCCTGTATCTACTGTAATCTCTACTGCAAAGGTCACATTTTGTACTTCTTGCCATTTGGCTGCATGTATGAGGCCACAGTGATGATAACCATTATTTTTTCTCTTGTCCTCTCTCTTTTATGCTACACAGGATGATGAAAGGGTAAGTGCAGTTTCTATTCTGTTATTTACACACCTTAAAAGTACTGCTTAAAAGTATTTACTGATGTAGTGCAAAGGTACGACTGCGTATTAAGGCCATTGTAGGTACAAAAAAAAAGAAAATGGGCCGGGGAGGGGGGTAATATTCCAAGAAAAATCTCAGAGTTTACGGGATTAAAGTCGTAAATTTACAAGAAAAACTCTGATATTCGCTGAGATTAAAATGGTAAATTGACAAGAAATAACTCTTCTAATTCATGAAAAAAAAAAACTGACATTTTTTTGAGTTTTTCTTTGTAAATTTGTGACTTTAATCTCCATCAAGCACAAATGTCTGACTTTATAATCTGAGAGAATATTCAAGTTTCTTTCTCGTAAATTTGTCACTATTTTTCTCGTAAATTAACCACTTTAATCTCAGAGAATATCCAATCATTTTTCTGAATATTATTCCCCTCCCCCAGCTCCGTAATTCATTTATTTTTAACCTGTGGCCTTAATATGCCGTCGTAGCAAAGGTAATGATACCACAGCTAATTCGATTTTGCATAGTGGAAATCACTGGCAACGTTCAAAAACTCATGCTGAGAAGTCTTCTGTAGGGACTAAAATTTGACATTTCAGAAGTCTTTTTATTATACAGCAACAAAACCTTGATGTAAATATTTGGTTTTTAAATTCCTAAATCTGACACTGGTTGGTATCCCCTATGTTAATGTGTTTTATCTACCTAATGAGAAATCCGCTTTGAGTGTGTTTTGTATTTCACACATTTTGTGTGTTTGTGTTTCCTCAGTGTCCTCTGAATCGAACAGCCACATCGGAGGAAGAAGACTGCAACTGTGTAGTCGGACCACAGGGGCAGCGTGGCCTGCCGGGACCCATGGTAACAAATGCACACGTGCACACATTGCTTCCTCCTATAAGACTCAAAGGACATTTGATATATGACTTGTCTCTTGCCCCTCTAGTGGCTTTAACACCAGGGCCTTTAAGCACATTTCCACTGTACAATTGGTGTACAGCACCCCGTTGCCCAACTATGATATAATGGACTGTACGGATGTGTCTGTGTAAGATCAATCGTAATACATACAATAACAAGCTAGATTGTGCTCAATAGACTAATTCCATTAGTTCCATTAAGGAAAAACCTTTGGTCCTACTTTAGTATGGGGTCAAGCGGTGAGCGGGGGTATGTGAGCCGTGCTCACTTTTGCCTTGTTATTTAAAAAGTTCAAAAACAAACTTGAATCTACAAATAGAGGAACATCCTGTAGATGCTTGCTTACACAAAATTAGTTTTCTTCTTTGTTGCAATAATACATCTGCTCCAACTGATTACACACTGATCCACATTGGTATATGCTACGGTATATGGAAAGGGTGGAGAGGCCACACAACAGGCAAATTGGAAACTAGAAAGCTAATTTGTGTGTATTTGATGTGGAATTGCTGCATTATACCAAAAATATACAATTCCAGACCTCAACTTCTGTCCTCTAATGACCTCTAATGACTTCTAGTCGCAGTGACTCACTTCTAATGAGTCACAGTAGTATTTGTTTATCCAGGGAGGTTTGGGGAATCTCCAAGTGTCCTTTTTGGACAGCTGCCGTACTTAAAGGGGACATATCATGCTCATTTTCAGGTTCATACTTATATTTTGGGTTTACATGGTTTAATGTTCAAAAAGCACAATTTTTCTCACACAGTCTTTCTGAATATACCTGTATTCAGCCTCTGTCCAAAACGTTTCTCTTTAAGCCCTTGTCACGAAAAAGCTCAGTCTGCTCTGATTGGCTTGCGAGACAAATACAGAAATAAAATAGTTCTCAAACCGTGGGAGGTATATTGTAATGAGCCTGCATGTGGCATAGGATATGGAGGACCACAAGAGTCACGTAAAAAGTAATAAAGCATTTAATTGATTAATAACCAATTGTAAAATAAAAATAGGCATTAATAAATGTGTTTGCAAATTAATTTATTAATCTATGAATAAAGGGGAGCCAAATCTGAATGGCTTGTTTAATCACATGTTTTCTGATCTAGGCAGCGCACAAAAAGTTGACTGGGTCGTCTTATTTCACAGTTTGTGGGTTGGTAGGAACTCCAGATACCCAAATGTGTGTGAACAGGCACTGAACAATTTAGTGATGATATGTCCCCTTTAAGGGGGAAGACTTCTAATACTTAGTGGTATCTTCTACAAATTTGTTTGGCTTTGAATGAATAAGCCAACATCCATCTGAATGTTTTAGCATATGCTATGTTGAGTGATCTACTGTGTAAGCAAGAGTCTAGGCACAGCAGTGCTTTGAGCTAAATGATAACATTAGCATGGTAACATGCTCACGATGACAGTGATGATTTTTAATAGGTTTACATGTTTACTGTGTTCACCATCTTAGTTTCGCATGCTAGCATGCTAGCATTTGCTAATTAGCAGTAAACAGAAAGTACAACAGAGGCCGATTGAAATGGCATTACTTTTTCAGCTATTTGCTCATAAACCAAAGTATTGGACACATTTTATGGTGTTAGAGGAAAAATCAGGCAATCGCCAAAATCCAGCAGCGCAGCACAATGTCAAAAGAATATGTCTTTATGAGTCATGATGGGGTGTTTTAATGCTACAGGGTTTCCGAGGGGAGAAAGGGAGGGAAGGACCACCAGGACCTGATGGTAAGCCTGTAAGTGCTAATCATTTTCTTTAATCACTTTCTTTCTTTTCACCACTTCATACTGTTGTCACCAGTCTTTATGTTGTCTGCGCATGATAGAATCATCTTATGCTGTCTCTGTCACCAGGGTAAAGAAGGGAAACCTGGGGAAACCGGCGGTCCTGGATTACCAGGGATGAAGGTAAAAAAAATCGGTTACATTATAACACCTTTGAATCGCCACAATGCAAGTCACAATTTTTACTTTTTACTGCACTCCATTACTGTGCTCCTCTGACCCTGTGGAGTTCCTTGGAACTGTCTTATTCTCCCTTTATATGCTTTCTTTAAGGCATATTATCCCTCAGTTTGGCTGTGTCTCTCGCTATGCCGACGATACCCAGCTGTATGTTTTTGTGGAACCCGGGGGAACTTTCAAATCTGGCTTCTTTAACAAAATTGGAGAGAAGAGATGGCTGTCTCATAGTTTCTTGCAGTGAAAACACGACATAACTGAAGTTCTTGTCGGTTTCCAGAAACCTTGGAGTTATTAGATTCCTGGTTAAGCTTTAAAAATGTTTAAATATCAGTGGCTTGCTAATCTCATATATCTACTAACTAGACCTCTCAGCTCATCAGAAGAAGATCTCTAAGTTGTGCCCTTTTCAAAGTTCATGACTTGTACGTGGTCACCAAACTTTTGCCTACCTTTGGTTATAGAGAGGTCTCCCTCTTGGAGTTTGGTCAACAAATACAAATCCTCTATTTATGTTATAATCAACTTTTAAAATGCCTGATACTATTCATTCATTTTATTGAATGAGTTTCATGACTTTGATTGCATGCTCTTACCTACCGTCATCCCTTGGCTGGGCAGGGTGAAGATGGTCCAGCAGGACTAAGAGGGGAGCCCGGTCTACAAGGCATCAAGGTACGTCTTTAAAGAAGCAGTTGTACCAGTGTTGTGGCTTTTCTAATCGGCTGCCAGTACTGATAGTACCTTCTGCTGATACTGTCCAGGGAGACAGAGGGGAACCAGGCTTACCAGGAGAACTAGGAACCCCAGGACCCAAGGTGAGACTCTCTTAATACAGCCATGGCTAAAACAGAAATTGAGCGAATTTTGAACACTTTACTCTTTGTAAAACACAACCAGTGCTATCCAAACTAACACACTGACACTTTTCTCTGTAGCGTACTATTTTTTGGCAAGACACAGCTTTGGTTTGAGGGAGCAGATGTCTCAGGCCAGCCCCGGTTGGCCTTGCTACCAGGCAGAATCATAAAAACGTGTGCCAGCATAGTCATAGGCCTTGATTGGTCTTAATCCAACATGCCCAACATGACTCAGTGGCTGCGCGTTGTCTCTTTGTTGGATCTGATGATGGTCTTGTCTTACTCATGAATTTTGGACAGCATTGTAAGTCTGTCAAAAGCTTGTCAAGCCTGTCAAACTTTATGAATATTTAGTATGTCTTCATGTATTTATTAATATATATTCATGTGAAGTATGTAAAAGTGGTAATAAACCAGTCCTGGCTACCACACCTAACCAGCCCCAATGTCAGGGGCATTACTCATATACACATAGGGACCGAACTTTTTTTAGTACCACTACTTGTGGCTAGAATGAGTAGCCTAATCAGTAAGCTTATTTTACCACACAGCATTCACTATGATCATCTTGTTCCAATGATTTGTGATGATTTGTATTCCTGTTGGTACAACCCATTCTCACTCCCAACTCTTCGAATATGGACACCTTGTCAGTGCCCCTCTGTGTCTGATACCAACGCACCAAGGCACATTTAGCATCTGTATTGGGCACACCAGGCTTTCAACTGACTCCTATGTAAACCCATCTGCGTCATTATTAGATGGTGAGAGCAACTCACGTAGTATTAAGAGTGAGAAAGTCTGCATAGGGTGGATGGAAGGTGAGGTTGGACGGGGTTGGACTGGTTTTGCTGCGTAAGTAAACCTCAGTAAACCTACGTTGGAAGTTTATAAGAGACTGTATGCATCCAACGGGCGGAAACAGTACATTTCCCGTGAACGTGGAAGTTAATTTTAGAAAGACACTATGCATGTAACGAGCTTAAAATGACACGCCGTCACTCATACGTCTAAAACTGACACTAGAGGGGTACCGAGAGCGTCATAGTTTGAAGCTTAGGGCCACTGACCAAGCATTGGTATTTGGCAAGTTGGGAGTGAGAATGTGTTGGTTGGTAATAAATCTGCCTATGGAGGATGAGACTTTTTTGGCATCACACCAGCCAACTGGACATTAGCGTGAGGAGTGGTCCTTCAAAAAGCATTTTCTATATGTTGCTCCAACAGAATACCATAATGAGGAATAGACCAATATATGAAGCGCGAATTTCTCTTTTATTTAAAATTTGGTATAAAGCAGTCATTATTTCCATCTCATATGATCTAATTTGACTAAGTAGATTTTGATTTAGAGTTAAGCAATGCCACGGTGGATATATTATATGTCACAACAAAATATTAGCAGATTTCTTTGTATACAGGGCCTTCCTGGTGACAGAGGTGAGCTGGGAACGCCAGGTGAAGCTGGACCAATGGTAAGATCCAGTTCTAATTAACAGTGTCTACAACATGTATTAAACCAGTGTGCATGTAACTGACATAAGCATGAAATCTAAGGTGTCAGTTCATGAAAATAAAATATTATGCCAGATGTAACAACATAACTACGCCAAGCCAGATGCAGTAAATAATCCTACTATAAATATAAGTAAAGAGAACTTATTCTGTAAGTTTCTCTCTGCATGTGCTTGGAATTTCCTCCTGTCACAGCAGTCTTACATGCAGTCTTTGAAGTGGGACAGATAATTACTATAATAGTGTTGAATTTGGCTGATCCAGTTTGCCTCTCAGAGTGTGCTTATTGTCCAACCAGGGGGAGCCAGGACTACCAGGCCCCAGCGGACTGGTTGGGATATCAGGACCAAAGGTCAGTGCAGACTGTAGCTACTGTAGCTACTTTAGCCCAAAAAATATGTGAACATCTAGACATTACAGTCCTTGATTTTTGAACATTTCATTCCAAAACCATAGAGATTAATACTGTATGCTGCTATAACAGCTTCCACTATTCTGGGAAAACCTTCCACCAGATGTTGGAACCTGTCTGCAGGGATTCAGCCACAAGAGCATTAGTGAGGTCCCACACTGATGTTGGGTGATAAGGCCTGGCTGACAAAGTTGGAAACATACTATTGTCTAAAGGTGTCTTCAGACAGACAGTGAAGTTCATTTTCGCCACCTGGTACTCGCACAAATTTGACTGCTTGACTGTTAAGGAAGTCTGGGTTTATTTGCCACTGAATGTGTGACCCGAGATAAGTGTGCATTTTTCACTCAACTTTAAACATTTTCAACTTGTGTGGACATGTCTTTGCTCTCAGACTGCCTTGAGCGAATTTGAATCTTATTACTTGCATCTTTCCATTGACTTAGTGGCGTTAAAATTAATTTGCGTTAACTTTTACAGCCCTAATTCTCATTTATTCATCAGGAGTTGGTCACAGGTCCAGATCGTGGTCCACTATTTGATGATACCCGGATTTTTTACGGCAGATATTTTTGCTTTGCATAGCAGGAAAAGAGAAAACAAATTGTGTTAAAAATGGCTTAGTTCAATCAAATGTCCCTGTAAGCCATGGCAATGAGCCAACATGCACAATACCGGGACCCAGGACCTCGCTCACCTAATGGAATGCTGTCGTTTTAAATGTTTTCAATTACACCAGTGCGTCTCCTGCTATGACGAGCCAGCCGTGAAAACCATCTATTGGCCTTTATAACTTAAGCTTTTTGTCATGTGCAAGAATCTAAATTTGTGCACTTCATGACAATGAAACACCACAAATTAATCAAAATGAGAGAACAAGTTGTGGCCTTGATGCAACAACTTTGATCGTACTGTATAATGTGTCTTTCAAACCTTTTCTGTAGCCACACTGAGGATTCTTAAAGCCATGATGGTGCCAAGTACAAACTGTAGCACACTGAGATATCCAACTTGTTTTCTTTTTTTTAACACTGGTACCCCAAAGGGAAAGTGAGTAGCTTCCTTTGTGAAAGTGAAACAAACAATCTCAGTCACATTTTTTCCCATGTTGGGCTTAACAACAGAGAGATGATCTCACAGACTTACATGCATCCATGCAGAGTCATAGTAAGTCTGAAATAACTCTCTGTCAGTAAAAGATATTAACACCACTGCAGGGAGCTCATTGGTATCATATGTGGGATGTTCCCTTGTGGAAAAGAACAAGTGGCTAAATGACAGAGCACATGCACACATCTGCGAGCATGTGAGCACGCCCACCAGCTACGAGTGTGCGATGCTATTTTGAGTCTTCTCTGAACTCCTTTGAGTGTTCTACCAGTTTGACTCGCAGCCACCCTGCTCAGTAATTTAGGACTCTTCCTGTTATCATAATAAACTACTTTCCCCAAAGAATCTGGAAGTGCTCTGCACCAACCGGAGGGTGGTGGTACACAGGGAGATGGAACAGCACACATCTGGGGGTGGGGGTGTGGTAAATGTGTTTAGGAAAGACAGTCAGCGGCTAACTGTTGAGTTACTTTTGAAGTACACAAACTCCATCCAGCTGCTAACCAGTGTTCTCAGTTTACCCATCCAACCAATCCTCCTTTGATAAATACATTTTAAGAAATGGCACCCACCACATAGTTTTTATTTTTTAAATCAACATATCTACAAAACATTATATTTTGAACATATCTGCAGAACATTCACTCTGTATGTTAGACTTTTTTTTGTCATTACAACATACTCATTACCTTCTGATGGGGAACTGAAGTTGTTACGTATATTGCTGTCTTCAAAGCCACCAGACTTCATTGACAAAAACAGAAATTTTACCTCTCACAACATGGGAGTCGCTGGTCTACCGCTGCCTCGATCGGTTAGTTTGTGTTATTGTGTGACTTTCTGATCTGAACTAAACGTGGCGTCCACAGCAGTACGTTGCTTAGTTTCCGTGCCATCTAAGTTACTGTAAGCCGACCGCCATCTAAGTTACTGTAAGTAATACACTGAATATATGGCTGTATATACACGTAGTGGTGTCATCATGCAGAAACCTACGTCAGGTCACGTGGGAAAATGTTAAGCATTTTGACCTTAAAACATACGTACTACGACCAAAATGTGAATGTTCGGATTTGTTTATTTAGGAACACCACAGAATGATATAAAAACCTTAAAAAAAATAATAATGATAATGGACCCGCCCTTTAAAGGGTGGAGCTGTCCCTCCCAGCATATTGGAAAAAAATGCTGTTTGCATTGCTGTGGGAGGTGTGTGCATGTTGTGTGACATGTGGAGGAGACTGACTGACCACATGGACCGTGACGTATAGCGCTGGTAGTCAGAGCTAACCGGCCGTGAGCAGCTACTGCCAGACTCTCTGCTGGAAAGACTGGGAGGCTGGTGGAGCTTTCGCAGCCACCAGAAGCACATTTATGCCTCTTCGAGAGAGTCACTGTGTGGGCACATGTGTTGTAGCTCAGCTAGCGGCTCTACTGTGGGAGGCTCTCAGGCGTGTGTGTCTGTTGTTCATATCCTGAGAAAAATATGTCTCTTTAGCTGCTAAATGCTCCACTATGTTCACCAGCTAGTCTCTAACTTTATCTGTTAGCTGCTGGGCAGGTATATCACTGACAACAGATGCCTGCTGCTGGGAACAGTAGGCTAATGATGAGAGAGATAGTGAACCAAAACAGTGAAGTTGTGGGCTGTAAAAATCAAAACAACGAGCTCAAAGATGCTTCAACAATCTGTAAAGCTGTACTGTAGAGTTGGTGATAATTTTGTTGGTTTGTTTCTGCATGACACATGGAATTTGACCCGTTGTTGGTATAAAAATGTTGCAGCTTTAAACATTTATGTCATTTGTGACAAAGAAGAAGCCACCATGACACTACCAAAAGAAATGTTTACTGTATCTATTGGACCTTAAGGTATAGTGATCATATTTACACCGTATATACTGTAGTATGGGCCCTCAGACTAGAAAAAGTCACCTAGAACAAGTGTGTACAAGTACAAAAGGTTTGGTTCAGTATTGATATCTTGTTCAGTATCAAGGCTGTTTGTTTATAGATCATAATAAACAGCTGCTATTGCATCTTCTTTAATGAATGCATTATGTTAACATTCATTACATTAGACTACATAAGCCTGCATGGCTAAACTGCCAGATGGTTATCTTATCGCAAATTCCTGGAACAAATCTGGTGTTGACCTGACCTTGGTTGCATCCCAGATGCCACAAGACCAACAAACAGACAAGAAATTTCTTCCTGCAACGTCAGGGAACACTGAACATCCTAATGATTAACAGGAAACAGCCCGCCCTTTAATAGAACACGGCAGCGTGTGCCGTAAGAGCGACTAATTGCTCGTTGAGTGTAATGTTGCGGTGAAAAGGTCGGAGTTTAAATGCAGATTTTTGCCTGCGTTGTCTTCAGACTGAAGGCTTTAATGGGAGAGTTTGAAGTGAGGTTGTATGAGGTACTCTTAAACCCAATCCTCGGGCAGCCCTTTTGGGGGCGAGCAACACTCCACCACTGACCCAAATCAACCACAGAAGACGCCTTTAAAAACCCTCAAAATCTATGGGATTTATTAACAAAGACACGCGAACAAGACAACACAGAATCCTAGGCTGAGAGGCAGCTGGACCAGCAGTCTCCACACCAGAGGCCTCTCCCTTCTGCTGCTCGCACAGGAGCTTTTAAGCACTTCCTTCCCAGGCCAGGCTCACCCTGTTGAGCAGTGCAGCACACCTGGGGGGCTACTGGAGCCTTCAAAGGAATCTCGTTAGCTCGTGTTTACAACATGGGAAGTCGTGTACACGATATGCTTGGCGTTCAAGTGTTTAAGTCGTGAGAACGACGCTGCTAAGCAACGACAATATTAACGTTGCCGTCGGCGTCTAGAAGCCACAGAGGCTGACAGTTTAGCAAGCTAGCAAGTGGATAACATAACGCAGGAAATGCAAAGGCATAATGACAGAGGAAAAACATGAGGCCATTGGGAATATCGACATTTTCCTCAGACATATTATACAATTACGAAAAAAAAACAATATACGACTAAAATTACAATATTTTAACTTATTATGCACCAAAAAATGAACTTCCAAGGCCTCCACCATTTCTGACAACGTCAACAAACACATCACAACTCGTAAACTCTGAGCTTTCAGATATTTCCACTGTGAATACCACAAGAGGGGGGCGTTCATATGGACTCAACTCGAGAAGACAATAGACACGACCCCATTTGAATGGGCAGAATGGAGAAATCCAGGATAACAGAAAAAGCGAGGCTTGACCTAGTCTAGTGTGTGCATCCTGGTTTAATACGTTTCACGTATAAGGCAAAGCCAGGCTGAGGAGGTGCGACTAGGTTGAGCCAAGTTTAAGTAATTCGGATAGATGTGTGTTCACGGCTTTTGTTGTTGACATAAATTTAGTTTCAGATTCACAGGAGACACTTCATATTCTGTTGGATGAGACATTTTAATTAATAAGATATTTATTCTCATACGAATCTCCCTCATGCATTTCCTGTTATGACACAATGCAAATCATATTCCACTGTTTTGGCCAAACTGGCCAGTTGTGAATCACTGAAGGGAACATATAAAGTATTTTGGCTGCTCTTATTTGAAGTATTTCCAGTGCTGGATGTTAGCTCTTCTCTAATATTTGTTGAGGACTGGCAAAGACATTTATTTTGGAGCATATAAATACACCACAGGTGGGCTGAGAGCGTCACAGGTCTAACAAGGTTTCAATTCAGCTCCAGCACAAGAAATCAGTTCAGCTGAGCGGTTACATCTCTCTGATGTGACAGTGAGGTACATTTTGGTGTATTTTAGGCTGATTTCACAGAGGCAGAGATGCACAGAGGCAGAGATGCATCATCACACGTCCCGATTAAAAGAGGAACATGTCAAACAATTAGCTGCAGTAAAAGACTTCCATTTCAGGACATAACAGTAGTAGCAGTACAGTAAGTAGGTCATTGGATTCCTGTTTTTCGTAAGTTTAGAGGCACTCAAAGAAGCTTTTTCTTATGAATATGAATCCAAAACATCTAGATACTATCAGGCCCATTCTTTCATATTTATCAAACTGTTCAATTACATTTTCTGTAAACTGTAAACACTATTTCTAAAGTGTGACAAATCATTTCAACTTAATGTCTACTTACTTCAATGTCACAGTCGGTGAAGAGAGGAGAAGGCAGCAAGGATAATTCCTATGATTTAATGCCTGCCAGAAGCAGGCAGGTAGCAGAAGTTACTCCAACACACACTAGGAAGACTGATCACTGAAACCAAAGACTATAGGAGCAAGACTGGAACGTGGAACAAGCAACTAAAGCAGCCGACCTGACACTGAAACACATACTAAATACGCAAAGAACTACTAAACTAATGAAACTCAGGTGTGGTGGAAAACAGGAAGGGGAAATGACAAAGGCAGGACGTAAAACACAACATGACACAAGGGGAGAGTAACTTTCAAAATAAAACAGGAAACAGACTACACAAAAACCCAAGACCGTGACACTTCAACCACCTTTCATGGTCTTTATGATGGAGGGGAGCTGCATACGACAACATGTGGTCATATATGCAGCTACCACGCCCTGATATGGATGAATCAGTCCAATGTGACGTTAAAAGCCTGATGTTTCCCATATTATTTCAAAACCATAATGTTTAAATGCTGTTACAAAGCCTTCCCTGCACAGCCAAAGATATAATTATGGTCTTTATTTATTTATTGTGTTGGCTTAAAAGAACCTAGTGTAAAACACGGGAATCTTAAAGCCTGTTGAAGATCCGCCATTTGTAATTGTATACTGGGAACACCGGGAACATGACCTCAGTATCCTCAGCCTAGATTTTCTTCACCATAAAGCCTTTGATAACTCAACACAGTCTCATGGCAGTTCGTGAAATAGTCACAAAATTGAATCTCTTTGATTCGTGTACATACAGTAGACACGAATTTCCCTTTTTTTTCGTGACGCTCAGCACGACTTTTCTTACAAATGTCCAGCAACATGCAACGCACGTTTAAATTTCCGCTCTAGTCTTTTCAAAATAAAACTACTTAGTGAGGTTTGGGACAAGATTGCGGTTTGGGTTAAAATAACGCCATAAGTGCCATAATTTAAGTACAGAAGTTACGTGACAAAATCTACTTAGTTAGCTTTAGTAAAAGATCGTGGTTTGGGTTAAAGTAACTCTGGAAGTGGCGTAACTTAAGACCAGAAGTTACGTAACAAAAACTACTTAGTTAGCTTTAGGAAAAGATTGCGGTTTGGATTAAAGTAACTCTGGAAGTGGCTTAATTTAAGTACGGAAGTTACCTGAAAAAATCTACTTAGCTAGCTTAAGGAAAAGATCGCGGTTTGGGTTAAAATAACTCTGGAAGTTGTGTAACTTAAGTACAGAAGTTACGTAACAAAATCAACTTAGTTAGCTTTAATAAAAGATCGCGGTTTGGGTTAAAATAACTCTGGAAGTAGCGTAACTTAAATACGGAAGTTAAGTAACAAAAACTACTTAGGTTTAGGAAAAGATCGCAGTTTGGGTTAAAATAACTCCGGAAGTGACATAACTTAAGTATGGAAGTTACATGACAAATGAATTAACTTTGACTTGTGGTTTCACACGGGACAAAAACTGGTGGATCACATACAAATTAATTTCATGCTGACCATCGTGTCTATGCACACGAATCAATACATAAAATCTCCGGACTATTTCAAGAACTGCTGTGCGACTGGGCTGCTGTTGCAAAGCCCTCTCTGCACAGTCAAGGATACAATTATGGTCTTTATTTATTTATTTATTTATTGTGTTGGCTTAAAATAACTTACATTTCAATATTGAGTGTAAAACACTGGAATTTTTTAGCCTGTTGAAAATCCACCATTTGTAATTGTATACCGGGAATACCGCTAACATGACCTCAGTGTCTTCAGCCTACATTTTCTTCCCCATGAAGCCTATGATGACGACGTATGTAACCTGTGAGTCAGACCACAGTTACATTACCATCGAGGCCACTGAGGTCATGTCCTCAGTATTGTTTCTGGGAATTCAGGGATTTTAATGACCTGAGGAGGAGTTTACTTTCTACAGTTACCACATGGTGGACTTTTTTTTTTAAGGCTGAGACTTTGAAACAGCATGTAGACCACCATGCAGGGAGGAAGATATATGGAGAATATAACTGGAACATTTTATGAATTAATTAGTCTGAGAAAAGTCAAACATTTAGGGAGGCTTTGGACTCCCTACAGCCTAGCTATTAGTGTGTTATTTTTTAAATCACAGATCTCTTGTAACAGTGTTTTGAAAATTCAGAATACAAATCAGAATATGGCCGATGAATACTGCTGTGTGAGCCAAGCATTGTGCCAGTCACCATACAACTGCCAGGGAGAGAACACCCAATCATAGTAAAAAAAAAAAAAAAAAAATCCAGATGTTATCCGTGGAGAACCAAATTAGCTCACAGTGTGGTCACCGCCTGGGGAAACATCTTCCATCAACTGTAAATAATTCCTGTCCACCCATCCATGACAGCTCCATTGAATGTTAATGAGGCCTAAACTTAGATATACAGTGTAAGGCTTAAGGCTGTCAGCATGGCCTGTAATCACACTCTCCCACACACATAAAACTGCTCTCTTTCAGCAACATACTGTACATCAACGTTCAATTTGAATTTAGGATTTGATGTTTCACACTGAAGTCAAACAAATTCAAAATGATCAACCTTGTGGTGGGTGTAGGTCTCTTATTATCAGGCACTGCGTTTTCTACACCCAACATTATGGATTTTCAGATCAGATCTGTGTGAGGTTTCCACGTCACAGAGAGATAAGGATACTGTATATCTCACATTCCTTCCCTATAATTACTAGTAGTGTAACTGTTACCTGTAAGAGGACATTATGTTTTAAAATGGGAATTTTATACAAATCAGAGGGAAGCCACTGGGTTTATTTTTAACCCCTGTGCTTGTAATTTAGTAGTAAGTTCAGAGACCTCACAACTATATATGGAAGTTCCAGCTTCTCCAGCAAATCATCAGTTGTTCACCACAAGTATATGTGCACAGCCCCCCTGGGGGTCGAAGAAAATATGCTGATGATTAATAAACTGAACGCTCACTTTGGCAACATATAAGAAAGTTGTGAGGGTAAAACATATTTATTTGGAAGCACGGAACTCTTTTTTTTTTTTTTTAAACTAAAAGACTTAAAATATGTCTGTTTGACCATCAGAATTATTTAAAGGTGCAGAATCAAAACATCCTTTTACAAACTCTCTTTACTCTCCTTTAATAGGCTACTCTATCTAAAAGTAAGCACAACTACAAGCCAGGTATACAAGTAGCGTAGGCCTATGAGCCAAATATACTTAGATTTTCCTGTATACTTGTCAGAATAAGCCAAATATACTTAGACTATTCTTTATAGGCCTACTTGTCATTATGAGCCAAGTATACTTAGACTTTTCTGTATACTTGTCAGTATGAGCCAAATATACTTAGACTTTTCCGTATACTTGTCAGTATGAGCCAAGTATACTTAAGTATACTTTTGTTAAGTATATCTCTGATAAGTACATAAAAAGTAAACTGAAAGTATACTCTCTTATTTTAAGTTTAAAAGAAGTATACTAGTAGCACACTCGTATAAACTTCTTTTTGGTATGTGTGTGTAGGACGACATCTAGCGGTTAGGCTGCAGATTGCAACCACCTGAAACTTCTGGTGGTGGCCTTTCTCGCTTTTTATTCTACGTCATTAACTCTGACCATAGCATATTTATGCAGTCAGTACAGGTACGGACTACAGGGCGTACAAATGACACATTCATACCCCTTTTCCTGCGAGCCTGTGGAAAGAAAGACACTATTTTGATACAGCCAATCAGATCTTGCATAAAGCAGTAACGTCAGTGTTCTATCATAGGCAGACAAATGATCACACTAAGCCAGACAGCAGCCTGCTACACAGGAGCCACAGACTTTGAACAACAACCAACATTAACTTTCTTGCTAAGCCTTCTTGTTATCTAACTTGCAAACATGAACATACATTTTGTCCTGCACTATAGCTTGTTGAACGAGCGACCACAAACGTTCAACATGGGAAAGTGCACCGCTAACGGCTAACATTAGCCAATTAGCTGCTCAGCTGCAGCACATTAAACAGCATGTAAACATACCTGCACATGCCACTTGGGCCCGGTTAGATGCTGGTGTGGTCCTTACTCTACAATACCACTAACAACACGTTGTCTGTCCGTGACATGTAGGCAACATTGCAAGTTTGTTTAATTCATTCCCCTGCTGGAGCTCAGCCTGCCAGCTGCTGTCAATTAAACATAGACCGGAACATGCCTTGTATTTATGATATCTCCCCAAAAGACCTTTTTTCTTTCTTTTAATAATAAAAGGCTAATAACAATACATAAAAAAACAACAATGTAGAATTCAGTTGGACTTGCTCCAACTGTCAAGTCTAAGGTTGTCTAGGCAGAAAATAAACAGGCCTTTTACTTTAAGAACCCCGGATGGCCAACACTAAATTTATTTCCAGAACAATAGATTATACTGAAGACATGTAATAGCTGGACCATCACTCATTAAGCTATTTAATGAGGTGATTCATTATGGATATTACGGAGGTGCTGTTTTACTCATGTAAATGCTCAGAGTGAGGCAAATGAGGCACATCCCTCAACAGATACTGACCCCCCCTAAACACACGCAGGATATGCTATTTATAATGGCAGAGTGCACAGACCTGCTTTCTGGGGTAGTGACATAATTTGAGGTTAGAATTAATCAGCCTTGCTGTCAGTCTGCTTTTTTTCTTCTATTTTTGTTATGGAGGGTGGACAGTCGGTCCTGTAGCAGTTGGCAGGTTTTCTAAAGGTTCTATAGGGCAGGAAAGGAGCATGGTATAACAAGTATGGGGTTGAAAAACATATGGTCTGTAGATTTTTGCTTTTAATTTCAATTTCAGTCGGAGACTCTACTACTACTACTACTACTCTGCAAAATGCCCAGGACACGCTTCCAACAGTTTTACTGGGACTATTTCTTTGGGGGAAAGTAGTAATTTGACACACTTAAGTGAACCGAGCCTTTAACCTTCCAGGACATTGTTGAGATTGTTGTGTTTTTCCTAAATTTGATTTGCTGCTCAGACACAGTGTCGCCAACAAAAGGATTGAGACCAAAGATTTTAGATACTTGACACATTTTTTCTCAGTGCAGCAATGTCTTCTAATGTCATGGGTACCTCCTTATGTATAGACGGGTTTCTTGTATACAAACATGACTGGGTGCGTGCGCATTCAGGGGGCAAAACCGCTTTGGCAGCCAGTCACAAGATTATAGTCAACCGTTGTAATCAACGTAGATTTCGCATTGTTTGTACATTCTTGTTGAGTCAAAACAATATTTCAGATATGTCCGATTCAAATTTAAATGAACGTTAGCTAACGTGGGAGGAGGAGTGGCGGTCCCGGTAGACCACCAGACATCTTCCCTTCAAAATGTAACGTTACGGCATACCGGAGTGAGCTTCCCCTGCCGTGGTCGCGTAACGTTACAACAATTTAGAGCCGTAACAAGGTGTTGCGTCACTTTTACGTTTTAAGGCATAGTCGCTATATATGTATGTGTAATATATATGAATATTTCCTTAGAGTGTGGGTCGATCACCCTGTTGTTGATCACTTCATTTTTATCGATCTGTGGAGCATGACAGCTCGCCATGACCCCCGCTGCTTTGCTATCGCTGTGTGACTAGAATACTTTTGCCCATCAGACCTGGATCCATAATCTCCTTCTCTTTTTAGCAAAGGCATGTGGTGCCCTCGGAATATTTAACATTTTCAGTCCATCTTTTCTGCGGTTGGTGCAGTTTACTGCACAACAACTCCTCGTCATCTCTGCTTCGGAGCTTGGCTCTGCTAGACATGCCGTGCTTTCTGCCCCCTAGTTGGGCGCACAACTCTACGATGACGTTGCACAGAAACCCGTCTATGAAGAAGGGCCCATTTCTCAGAAACATCTCCCAAGCCACATTTTCCACCTCCTCCAGAGGGGATGTTTCCAGGTCAGATGGGATAAGTATGCTGAGCATGTTCTGGGTCTGCCCTGGGGTCTCCTTCTAGTTGGACGTGCATGGAAAACCTCCAAAGGAAGGTGTCTTGGAGGAATTCTTGTCAGATGCCCAAACTACCTCAATTGGATCCTTTGTCTCTCTATCTCTTCTTGTTTCCTTTCTGTCTCTACTATTTCTGCTATCGCTGCACCAATTTGCCTATCGATCTTAAACAAGCCCCTGGCATCCTTCACTTGGGGCAGCAGCTGAGCGGTAGACACTGTTTAGTTTGATCCTCAGTTATAAAAGGATCTGGTCGGACACTGACTCTATTTCGTTATTGCATTGTTCTGCTATAGCTGTCTTTATCTTTTATTGACTTTCCTTTTAGATCCCCTACCAGAATTAATTTAAGTGTAGTTAGGCTCAGAGACGTCAGCAGTCACACTCTCTTCGGTCTTTAACAACGTGTGGCAGGATGAAGTCTGTTCACAGGTTGGACCGGCCTCTGGTGCACTTGTCTATTTTCTCTTGTTCCATGCATCCAGAAATTGATGTCATCTTGTCATTTATTGCGCCATGGTGGGCGTCTCGGCCGTGTAATTATGAGGTCTGCTGCTCTTATGGGTTTATGTGCGTAGTGCGGCGAGACACTTCAAAAGAAAACAGACACAGCGGAGAGCTAATTCAGCTGTTTCCTCACTGCCCAGCTCTGCAATTCAAATATGTGTCGGTGGGATCTGGTGTCTGCAGAGAGCTCTAACAGAAAGAAAGTGCCATAAACCTCGTGGTGTCACACTTGAAGCCCTGCAGAGCACTGAACCATGGACTATAGTTAGACCATAGATTAATCCAGGTTAAGAGGAAGACAAGGGTTCAAAAAGGGTGAACGCCAAATCAAGAGCTTGTCAACTTCAATTACCTCCCTGGATTTTGCTTTAGATTAACCAATTAAAAGACATTTTAGGACCATACATGCAGACACAGACCAGCCTTAGTTAAGTTGCATACTAAAAATGTCGGGACATGATTATGTTTTTATCCACAGTGAGAATTCACAGAGTTGCTTTTATTTAATCATGTAAAGTTATTTTAAGTGGGCCATGTGGAGAAAGCATGTCTGTCATAATGGTTAAGCAAATTAACATCTGGGTCTCAATTTTCTGAACCCAGCACAGATCGCAGTCAAGTGCACCCTGCCTGGCGTGTTTTGGTCATTTCGTGACCAGGCACCTGTGCCACACTTTGATACCGGGTGGGATCAGAGAGAATGCGTTATACATGGCCGTGCTAGAGGCTGTGACAATCATGTCCAATCACATTCACTACTTTCATCCCTTTTAAACAAAAAAGACCTCTCCGTCATGACGCTCAGACAGTTTAGTAATCCTGTGAAGAGTTTCCCTCAGAGGAAACTTATTGTTGTGTGGGACCTGCAGAGTTTCACATATGAACACATGCTGTATGAATATACATGACTCTTTTCTAAAGTTGAATTCAATTTGCTGGGCATGTTGAAGATCTGACTGACATTCACAATTTGCCTCTGAGTTTTAGAATTGATTTTAAGATTTAAAGGTTCAGTGTGTAGGATCTGGCGGTATCTAGCGGTGAGGTGAGGCGATTACAACCAACTGAAGTTTCTCCCGTGTGCCAAGTGTGTAGGAGGGCTACGGTGGCTGCTGCGAAAACACGAATGGCCCTCGCTTGAGCCGTTTGTTGTAAGAGTAGTGTAGGTCATTTGGAGCAGAGTCAGTGCTTAGAGAGTGTGTGAGTACGTGGGAAGTGAGTGGTGAAGCAGGAGAAAGAGAGAGAGAGAGCGGCGGCGACAAGAGCGAGTAACGTTATCGACTACGGCACAAGCAGGAAAAGTTAAGAGAGTTTGGTTTGTCCGTTCTGGGCTACTGTAGAAACATGGCGGTGCAACATGGTGGACTCCATGAAGAGGACCCGCTCCCTATGTAGATATAAACGGCTCATTCTAAGCTAATGAAAACACAACAATTCTTATTTTCAGGGGATTACACACTAAAGAAAACTTACTATTAATATTATATTCCATGTATGCCAATAGATCCCTCTAATTGTTAGACACTGGCCCTTTAATTGATAATTTTTTTAAAAGTTTATCTTTGACGTCTATCTTTGATTGGAATTGGGGTATGATATGTAAGAAAAGGCCCCAGACTGGAGCTGAACAGGGGATATTGTGGTTATATGGTATGCACTTTTAAGGATGAGTCTGGTCATATTCTATATTTTCCTTATTGTCAACAAATCCCACGTGCAGACCCAAACCAGTGATATCTATTAGAAAGTATTGTGTGTGTGTATCAAATCCTGATATACTTCTTTCTCTGTGCACATAGAGCTCCATCCAAAAACTATTAAAACACACTTGCACTGGGAGACACGTTCCTTCATTACCACAAACACATACACTGTAGTTTATCTTGACTCAATCCCGCATACACCGTCCTGCTGAAAGAAAAACTTACTAGAGCACAAAATGTGTATTAATCCGCCACTGAAAATAGTCCTCAACAAATGCACTACTTTTCGCCTGTTTGAGTAACGTTTCCTAAAAACTAGTGTCCAGCTGTTTTTTTTGGAAATTATTGAGATGTGTATTTTTTATAAGTAAAAGTATATATTTGCGACCTATTTATGAAAAATGTATGCCTTCAGTAGGAACCAGTGGGGATTGGGGGGTTGAGAGCCACAGACAAAGTAGGGTAGTGGAAAATAATTGAGAGATTGGTAAACACATTGTCAGTTTTTTCATGGATTTACTGACAAAAGAAAAAAATAGTGTCCTTTAACCACTAGGCCACTGGACACCCCAAGATTTAACTTTTGAATGTTTGATTTATTTATGGATCTACAAAACACATTGAATCCAAAAGATGACATGTTAGAGTGAGAACACTTATTAAACATGAACCCAAGATGTTAAAAAGCACAAAACATGGGACATAATTGATGCAGTACAAAGATGAATATGTACAACAAAACAATTCAAAACTGCAACAAATAAGCTAGGGTTTAAAGCTAGGGTAGGTAACATATTTTAGAAACATATTTTGTTATATATGTAGAAATTCGCATTACATCCCGACAGTAATCGATAAATCAAATGCTCTGACATTTGACTCAGCTGTCGCAGCACTGTAACACAAACACCGGTCTCTTAGGTGAAAGTCCTGTGTTTTTTGACCCACCCGTCCACCCCGACGTCCTCCCTACGCGGCGCTCGCCGCTCTTTGATTTTGTGCTGACAATCACAAAAAAAAAGTGAAATTTTTGTCTATGTACGCAAATCAAAACATACAATTTTGTGACTATTTCTAGAGCCGCTGTGTGACTGGGCTGGACTGTCAGTGTTGCCGACTTGGCGATTTTCTCGCTAGATGTAGCGACTTTTGGACCTACTTTCATTGGAAAAGAGGTGGTAACACTGTGCTGGGTTTTTGGTTGTATAATTTGAAAATCCAGCTTACTCTTGCTGGTTTCTCCAATATTACCAACCCCAGCTTTAATTGATGACTCAGATATATCATTAAGTAAAGTTGGTGTTTATGGTGATTTTGATGTCACAAAATCCAGAGAAAATGTGAAGTGGTGTGTATGTTGGGACACTACAACATCAAGTTTGATATATGCATTTAACTTAACAAATGAAGGGCTTGCAGTACCAGAATATATTTTACAGCTTGTTTCACATGTTCATTGCCAGTGGCAGTGTGTTACCGCGGTACACACTGGAACACGTTCACATATCGCTTACGTCGTAATACATTCAACACACGAAGTTAAATGGTATAGAGAGGTCTGAGAGGGAAACCAAACAGTGGATTTTGGTGTCTTGCGGGCGGTTAAAACTTTATTTGCATGTAGTGTTGTGGCTTGTGTAGTGTGTTTGTTTGCTGCTGTTCATTTTTGTTTTAACAAGCTCCCGCCTCAATGCAAATTCTCTGACCACAGGACTCGTCTGGTGTTCGTGCGTCAGTATCACTACCTCAGATAAACTCACACCACGCCATATCCAAACTATTCCCTTTTAGATGCGAGTAGCACCGATTAATGACTTTGTCTTGTGTGTGACGTACACATGACACAAGAATATACTTTTACAGGGAAACGAGCAGAAGTAGCATACTAATGTGCATGAATCTAAACCACCGCAATCCACTACAGAGGTATATTTTATTGCAAATTGTACTCTTTTGTTAAAACCACTGCCTTTAACAATAGTAAAGACAAATATTGCATTTTGCTTTGAATTTAAAATGAGTCTGTCTCTGTTGAACACTGCACACAATTAAAGACTGCAGAAGCTTTAAAACAAAAGCTAGTTAGTGGACCTTGAGTTCAGATGTTTTGTCGTGCAGCCTATCATCCCAGGTTAAAAATGTCCCCCACATGATCTTTACTGACCCAGTGCCTGTAGATAATTGTTGTACATATTTTAAAGTTGTAAATGCTAAATAATCAGATTGACAATTATGTTCTCTCATTGCACCTGGCTGACTTTTCTTTAAATTAGATATAATAGATATAAAAGATAGATATAAATAAATAAATAAATGATAAAAACATAATATTAAAAATAAATGTAGCCATTAATTAATTGTTAAAATGTGACATAAATTGATGTTTCGGTTTTAATTGGCTTCTTTATTTATTTACTGTACCTTTCTATTAATTCCCTTATTTATTCACACTTTTCTATTTTTTTTCCTTTTATTTATTTATGTATTTATTTGTATTCATTTAAAAAAAAAAAAAATGAATTCTGCATTTAGTTTTTATTTATTCATTCTTTTTTTGCATTTATTATTTATTCATTTATTTTTAAATGTATGTATTTACTTATGTATTTCTGCATTTCTGCACAATTTATCCCCTTATTTATTTCCCCAAACCTATTTACTTCTGTATTCTTTTCTTTATACATTTCTTTACATAATTCTTTTTAAAAAAATTTATGCATTTCTGCCTCATTATGAATTATATATATATATTAATGAATACATATGAGAGTGCAAGTATACACAATAATACACTACATGTATGACCAATAAGTAAGTATGTGCAGTAAAAATGTACTCTCACACTCCAGAATGGATCAGAACATGCTGAATTATATAAGTACATGTAGTGTATTCTTCTTATCTTATCCTCTATTCAGTTGGGTCGTCTTACACAGGAATATGTGAACGGATGATCAGTCACTGTAAGACTAATGCTATCCTGTGAAAGGTACTGACATGTCTGTTGTGTCCTCAGGGAGTGAGGGGAGTCGGTGGTGCTGCCGGAGATCAAGGCGCCCCGGTGAGTTGACACTGATTATATATTATATTATATATTGCAGAATGCTGCACGAAGTAATTTTACAATGTTAATATGTGATATCTGTCAATTGTTGAAGGATTCAGTTATTTGATATTGAAGCTAAAACACGACTCTGTAATGAATCTGCAGCAATTAGAGCATCATTCACAGAGTGCTCAGTGTAATAGCTGCTGATGAATGCAGAGACTGCTCACAACACATCATTCCCGTTAACTCAGCATTCTGTAGATGTAACAAGCAATACGTTTTTAAATGGTCCCATAAAGATTTGAAGGAAAGTGTAATCAGGACATAAATACAAGAGAGCTCGGATTCATTGCAGCTTTTACGCAGTGCTGTGCGCTAGTAAACTCACTGCCCACACACTACACTAGGACGCATAGGATGGGCAAAGCTGCCCGAAGCCTTTGTGTCTGCACATGGGCAATGAGCAGTCAGGCTTGATTAAATCTGGGGTAGGTAGGTTATTTTTGGCGTCCCTTTTTGGTGAAAGCCTGATTCAACTGTGGAATATCCTGCAGGAAAAGTTGCTATTCCAGCATTGGCAATGAGCGCCTACACTGCAAAGACGCATCTGAATATCCTGTGATGTTTGTTTTAAAAACCACATTTATCATAACTGTTGAAGGCCATGACAGGCCACTGGAAATGCCATCATATTAAAGGGGCTGTACGACCATTTTAAACGTCAAAGTCAATTTAAAATGTCAACAACATAACTGTTGGATGTTATGCCATGTTTATGTGCTCTAAATGTTCACACTTTTACGTCCTGCATCTGTGAGAGTCAGGCTGGTTAACTCATCACTGTCGCACCCCCTAACCACACGCTCACACTTTATAGGAGGCAGTGTGGAAAGCAAAGCAGACACACAGATCTGCACAAACTTATATATATACACACTAACCGGGGGGCCTGTTTTTCCTGTCCTTTCTAATTACACAGCTGATATCCAGACACCCGCTATGTCTGGACATAGGTTGCACACGCTGTACAAAATACAGTGGACACCCATGTTTACATGTGGTGCAGACCCTCACGGGTCCACAGTAGTAGGTGGGCGGCATTGCGTGCAGAGCAGCTCCCCACTGCGTCCCAAAACCAAACCCACCCTTCCTAATCAAGCTGATGTTTACATGGACCGCTGGGAAACAAAAGTGTGAATGCAGGATTTATGACTGTAAATAGTTTTACTTTACTGCGTTGTCCCACTTGTTATGGCCTTGTAACAGAGGCTGTATTAAACTGTCTCCATGTTCATTTCACTTCAGTTCATTTCAGTTCATTTGATTATCACACACACAGGCAAACAATGCTGCTTACATGTATGTAGTAGGGCTGTCAATCAATTAATGTATTTAATCGTAATTAATCGCATGATTTGCCATAGTTAATCGTGATTAATTGCAAAATTAATCGAACATTTTTTGTCTGTTCAAAATGTACCTTAAAGGGAGATGGGAGTGGGCAAATATGTTAAATGCAAATGTATGTATATATATATATTATTAGAAATCAATTAACAACACAAAACAATGACAAATATTGTCCAGAAACTCTTAAAAGGTACTGCATTTAGCATAAAAAAACATATGCTCAAATCATAACATGTCAGTGTGCTGACTTGACTATGACTTGCCCCAAACTGCATGTGATTATCATAAAGTAGGGCCTGTATGCCTGTAAAGGGGAGACTCGTGGGTTCACCAATCTTGAGGTCAGAGGTCAAGGGACACCTTTGAAAATGGCCACGCCAGTGGTTTCCTCACCAAAATTTAGCGCAGGTTTGGAGCGTTATTTTACCTCCTTCTCGACAAGCTACTATGACACGGTTGATACCGATGGATTCCTTAGGTTTTAATAGCATCTTCACTCTAGCTTTAAAGCTGAGCCTGCTTCAACCTCTGAAAGATCGAATTAATTGTGTGTTAAAGAAATTAGTGACGTTAAAACAAAGGCCTGTAAAGGCCCGCTGTGGACGACATGCTCGACTCAGTCTGCAGAGACCTGAAGCAAATAGGTATTTAGCACAGTGAAATGTTTTTGAAAGGCTTAACACCAACACATACTGTATAGATTGAAGCAGAATCTCTCATTAGTTAAAAAATGTTGTTATTTTTTTAAATGATTACATCTTTTTTCAATTAATTTTGACTTTTGGACTTTACAACACTCTGGCGTTACTGGAATGTTTGGATAACACGAGTCACAAATAAACTTACGCAGCCACCACTGGAATTCTACAAATTATTATAATACTAATAATATTAGTGTAGCCTGATCTTTATCTGTGCAAAATACCAGGACTTTTCCTGTGCCACTTTATATAGTAAGCTTGTTTCCAGTTCAATAAATAACATGGTAGCAATCTTAGCCACATCTAACAATGGTGTGCTGAATTGATCTTTACTAGAAACTGGAACTAAAGACACTCGTAAGCAGCAAAGAATGAGAAGCATGTACAGCTTGTTAGACTGACGTTACAACATATTGGACTAAATGCTAAATTGGGCTTGGTTGAGTTCTGTTGTGTGAATTCTTTTAGACTTCATGGTGTTTGGTATTACTGTTCATTCAGTCCAAAATTTAAAGCCGTCTTTGTTACTGTCTCATCTGGCCTCTCAGTTTGTCTGTCGTCCCCTCCCTTTCCTGTTCTGCTCACCTCAGGGTGAATGTATGATGGTGCTTCGATACCCGGGATCTGCTACAGACAGATCATATATCCTCATCCATCCACACACTTGCGGGTATGCTGATGAGAGATGGATTAGAGTAAGATGGATGTTGCGATGCAGGGCCCGCTTCACTCTAATGTGTTTGTGAATTATTTGTTATCACCCTGATCGGTGCTCACGTCTCCGTCAGAAAAAAACCCAAAAAACGATGCATCTCATATTTCAAGTGTCACCTGGAGACACATAATCAGTGTTGATAGTTTACTTTTAATCCCAGTGAATCCACACTGAAATCTGATATTAATTCCACATCACCTTCCTCCTCGATCTGACAGAACGTTTGGATTAAATTAGAGTTGGCTGTTCTGACATTGAAATGTGACATCTTTTACAAAACACACAGAGTACACAGGAAGTCTTCTTGATGTAAGAGGAAAAAGCCCTGATGTTGTTACTGAAGTAAAGCCACCATGTCAGACACCCACTGATATCCGGATCTATCAGACTCATTTAAACCCAGAGGATTACACTTAGTTTACTTTATCACACATATACACACAAACTACAAGCTTATCTGTAGTGGAATCATCAGTGCAGGTTCACATAGTCTGAATCCAAAACACTTTGATCCTCCAGTATATGATCCGTTTGTATTTGCATGACAGGCAGGGAGTCTTCAACAGAGCCACTTTTCCAAAGCCTTTAACCATTCCTAGATCATAGTCTGACATCTGTTACATGATGCATTACATGACAGGACATCGCTTGATGTGACCCCTATTCATATTTACTTAATGGACTTATATCAGTACCATCTCTTGTGTTTACAAGACAGTTTCCAAGTTGTGGGGATCTACTTGCCAAGACACAAAAATAGTACTTCTCTTATATTGCTGCATATAATTGGATATTTCCATCAATCAGGATTTTGAATTTGAAAAGAAAGAAATTAATAGAAACACTAGAAATTTGGAAAAAAATTTTTTTTTTATAGATATTGCAAAAGAAAAAAGGGGGATTTATCAGTAAAAATCACATGCAATATAGAGTGACAGACTCTTTTTTTTAAATAAATGATTATATTGTGGAACTTGCTTTGCATCCATTGCATACCCTGCAGCAGAAAGCACAAAAACCAGTACTGCCACACAACGCCACACTGTTTGGTTGCATGCAGACAGTGCCTTGTCTGTCTAGCAGCCTTGTTTTACAGCCCACTCAGTTACCTTCAGAAGTGTGTAACCTCTGAAAGCATGTCTTGAAATGGGGCATGTGCATATCAATCCTTTGGTTAGACGATGGTAACTGTAGGACAATGGACCTTAAACTGACAATAAGTGATTCTTTGGCCACGTGGAGGCATCACAACAAGTTCTAAACTATAGACTGTAAGAAGTGGACGTAGTCACCGTGACGTCACCCATTGGTTTGTGGCCTACGGTTTTGGAGACTTGAGTTTGGCATTTTGGCCGTTGCCATCTTGGTTTTTGGCCGTTGCCATATTGTTTTTTTTGTAACCAGATGTGACACAAGAGGGTGGAGATAAGTACAACCGAACGCTGAATAAGACATTTTTAGGTGACCAAAATGTTACAATTAACTTTGATGAACTGAAAACACACTGTGAAAGGGTTAAAGTTCTAATACAAAAACACGGACAACGCCGTGGTAGCGACCTGTCAATCACAAGGTGGCCACACCCTAAAGCATCCCCTGCTTTATGGTCTAGTTGACTCCAAATGGGACCATAATTTACTAAATGAACATCATGCTGTATTGAAGAAGACTTGAAACCAGCGATTGAGACCATAAACTCATGTTTACAATGTTCACTGAGGTAATAAATCAAGTGAGAAGTAGGGTCATTTTCTCATAGCCTTCTATACAATCAGACTTCTTTTAGCAACCAGAGGAGTCGCCCCCTGCTGGCTGTTAGAAAGAATGCAGGTTTAAGGCATTTTCGCATTGGCTTCACTTTTTGGAACCGGAGGTTCAACATTAATGTTGATGTGCTGAATGTGTTAGCAAACAGTTGCTTAGGAAATATCTGTCTCTTTAGTGGCTAAATGCTCCATTATGTTCACCAGCTAGTCTCTAACTGTGTCTGTCTGCTGTTTGCTGCTGGACAGGTTGTGTACAGCGGCTTTATCAGGGATTTTTCACTGAAAACA
>CAKAKR010057257.1:0-97793 GCA_916700685.1 Adelosebastes latens | reverse complement strand
ACATCATGCTGTATTGAAGAAGACTTGAAACCAGCGATTGAGACCATAAACTCATGTTTACAATGTTCACTGAGGTAATAAATCAAGTGAGAAGTAGGGTCATTTTCTCATAGCCTTCTATACAATCAGACTTCTTTTAGCAACCAGAGGAGTCGCCCCCTGCTGGCTGTTAGAAAGAATGCAGGTTTAAGGCATTTTCGCATTGGCTTCACTTTTTGGAACCGGAGGTTCAACATTAATGTTGATGTGCTGAATGTGTTAGCAAACAGTTGCTTATTCACACATCCAGCAGACACAGAGCACCATTAGTACTCATCTGGAGTCATGTTTCTGGCCACCTGGTGTATATTATGGCCAACAAGTCCAATATTCACCAACTGTTTTCTTGGTTTTGGGGTCCACCAGCTCCTGAAGGAAATAGCTGTCTCTTTAGTGGCTAAATGCTCCATTATGTTCACCAGCTAGTCTCTAACTGTGTCTGTCTGCTGTTTGCTGCTGGACAGGTAGTGTACAGCGGCTTTATCAGGGATTTTTCACTGAAAACAGCTGCAGTTGGAAAAGACTATTCAGAGGATGACAGCTTATTCTTTACCTCAGTAACAGCAGTTTACAAAGCAATCTCCATTCAAGGTCCATACTCGTTTGTTCTGGAGCTTTCAACCATATCGCACCATGTCGTAGCAGGTTAAGTGAACCTTGAGGTGAGATTGTTTTGTCAACTGCTGTTTCCGAGATAAAGAATTAGCTGCCGAGCTCAACTTTAAGGCCAAACTTTAAGACCAGAAAGAGCTCAGAATAATGGAAAGTCTGAACATCTACAATACACTTCCATGGCAACCGAGCAAACATGATCATGAAGGCTGTGTGCAGAACAATTGAGTAGGTAGACCTTGGGCAAGATGGAAATCATAGCTATATGAATGGACTTGAACACACATGGTCACAGAGACAACTGGATGTTTACATATTGTATATGTATATCATGTTTGCATTTGAAGGACAAATGTTGCATGTTGAAGCATTTTACAACATATTACAGTGCATTTAAAAGTTCAGAATGAAGATAAAATACATCAACTTGGATGAAAACTTGACTTGACATCATGTAATCTTGTCAAACCGTCACTGTGTCGTCCACAGGGTGATCCGGGGACTCCTGGCGAAGCGGGCCTAAAGGGACCTCAGGTAAAGTGTGACCTAACTTGTCAGAATCGTAGATTAATTAAAATCATTCCCATCAGTTGTTTATTTTCTGTGTTCTGTGTTTCAGGGAGAAGGAGGCTCGCCTGGGCCACGAGGACCACCTGGACTCAACGGAACACTGGTTGGTATAACATCATCCCTCTTTCAGTTGTCTTCAACACGCTGAAATGATTCAGGAAGGATTACCACTGTTGGTACCTCAGTTGTTTCAGCAAACACAACTGCTGCAGGAATCACATCCCAAGTTGCTACAGTTTGTCGGGCAACACAATTCTCACTCCCCAAACAAATACTGACACTCGGTCAGTGGCCCTACGCTTCAAACTATGATGCTCTAGGTACCCCGATAGTGTCAGTTTTGGATGTGTCAGGGACAGCGTGTCAGTTTGCACTCGTTACATGCATACAGTCTCTTTTCAAAATAAACTTCCAATGTAGGTTTAAAGTACTTGCTTGGTTAGGCTTAGGAAAAAATTGTGGTTTGGTTTAAAATAAGTCAGTTTGTTGCGTAACTGGCGTTAATTAAGTAGGGAAGTTACGTAACAAATCTACGGTAAAATAAGTCATCTTTGATTTGGTTTCACGCGGTCTCCTGAATGAAAGTCCTGTGTTTGTTGGACCCGTACATGTCCACCCGCCCTACGCAGACTTGCTCTTTATACTACGTCTGTTGCTCTGACCGTCTGAAACAGAATCAGCAATTGGCTGCGTTAAATAGACTGTCAATCGATTAAAATATTTAATTGGGATTAGTCACACATTTTTTTATCAGTTCAAAATGTACCTTAAAGGGAGATTTGTCAAGTATTTAATACTCTTATCAACATGGGAGTGGACAAATATGCTTGCTTTTAGCAAATGTATGTATATATTTATCATTGGAAATCAATTACCAACACAAAACAATGACAAATATTGTCCAGAAACCCTCACAGGTACTGCATTTAGCATTAAAAATATGCTCAAATCATAACATGGCAAACTGCAGCCCAACAGGCAACAACAGCTGTCAGTGTGTCAGTGTGCTGACTTGACTATGACTTGCCCCAAACTGCATGTGATTATCATAAAGTGGGCATATCTGTAATGTGGAGACTCGTGGGTACCCATAGAACCCATTTTCATTCACATATCTTGAGGTCAAAGGTCAAGGGACCCATTTGAAAATGGCCATGCCACTTTTTCCTCGCCAAAATTTGTGGGGCGTTATTTAGCCTCTTTTGCGAAAAGCTAGTATGGACAATGGATTCCTTAGGTTTTCTAGTTTCATATGATAAGCATACTGAGGCCTATACTTTCTGCACGGTGAAGCTCTTTGCTGGAAGGTCGTTTCTCAGCACCCTCCCCAGCCAACAGTAGAGTTAGCAATGACATGGACTGCAGTACATGGGGAATTTGGCATTTGGCAATTGGGTGTAGTCAGGAAAAAAGTCCCCTGCCCAAAAAAATATTGAACAATTAAAGACTATTGACTATTGTCCCAATTGGAAGTGGAGGAAGGACATTTTGGCCCATACAGTCAGCCCACATGGCTTTGCCATGAGGGATTATGACACTGATCCTTCTTCCAGTCCATACTTGGCCACATTTAATCTTTATGGGATCCACACATTTTAAAGCATATTCCCCAATTGTAACCTACAAGTGAGGAGTAACAGGGTCCACCTGTTTCCCCATTTGTCTTTGAGCAATGCGCTCTTGTCTCCTAGACTACAATTCACATTACCGTCTCAGCAGTGGGCTCATAATGAGATCATTAATTCAGCCCAGGCACCGTATGAGTCCATTTGATTTACTTAGCAATGCCATTAAGGCGCTGAGTGGCTGTTAATTTAGAGCCAAAGTCGGACGAGTGTGTGCGGGTTTACGGCCGTACACACAAGTCAGGGCACCCCCCTCTGGTAAACAAGATTACACACAGACAGATGCAATTACAGCAGAGCATTGTGAATACGCAGACCTCCATGGCGAGCATTGGAAAGCATGTCTATAGCTCTGCCGCTCTCTTGTGGCCAAAGTGAGACATTGCAGATAGATGAATGAAGAGTTAGTACACTGAATGGAAAGGCATTTATTACACATTAAAGGACATATTTGCATTGTGGAAACCTGTTGAGATGAAACAGAAAATGATTCAGTATATTGTCTGTATCCTGATACAACATCAATATGGAACTTAAATGGATTAAATAGAGATTCAATCAATTGAAATGTGGTCTTTCTTAGACTGCATTTGGCTCTCTGTGGCACATAAAGCCTCGGTTAAAAAAAGGTCCACAACCACAAGCTGCATCCCCCTCTTTCTATTCCTGTCAGTGGAACTGCTATGACGTTATGCCTGCAGTGGGTCTCTGACTTATCTGACACACACACACACACACACACACAGATATAGAGTCAGGAGGAGGAAGAAGAAGAAGAAGAATGAGCCACCCCTTGTATCTAGGCAACCACATAAAATAACTAAACATAGATGTCAAACTAATTGTCAGTTGACCCAGCCAACACCAATCAAATTTGGCATTTGGAATGAGCACAGTCCTGGTTTGGCTCCTTATTAATCAATACACATTAAATTGTTCTGTTTTTTTTAATGGCTTGAAGTGGTGTATTTCATTTTCCTTTATTGTACACGATCAGTGTGTTTCCGCAGCAAACCATCAAATGTACTATTGGATTGTGTTAACATCTGATACTTTGGCAAACTGAAAGGGCTTCAAATGTTCAGACGCAAATGTCAACACGAATCATTCAAACCCTTAAGCTTTGAAACCTTTCGTTTCTTTGTGAAACAGTGTCATAATCTGTACAATGTCAAGAAAATAGGCTCCCACACACTGAAGAAATGATTCCAAAAAACGTAATACTCAACATGAGACCAATAAGGTCTATATACTGATACCTGATTCACACCAAGCTTTCAACTAACTCCAATGTAAACCCATTTACGTCATTATTAGACATGGTTGGGTCAAACAAATAGACTTTAACCCAGGAGACCGCTGTTCGTGTCCCATGTGAAACCAACTCAATGTCGATTTCTTTTACCATAGTTATGTTAACTTATGTAACATAGGTTTACTTAGTTTTTAGGTTCACTTGGTTAGGCTTCGGAAAAGATTGTGGTTTGGGTTAAAATAAATAAGTTTGTTACTAGGGCTGTCAATCGATTAAAATATTTAATCGCGATTAATCACACTTTTTTTTGTCTCTGTTCCAAATGTACCTTAAAGGGAGATTTGTCAAGTATTTAATCCTCTTATCAACATGGGAGTGGGAAAATATGCTTGTTTTATGCAAATGTATGTATATATTTATTATTGGAAATCAATTAACAACACAAAACAATGACACATATTGTCCAGAAACCCTCACAGGTACTGCATTTAGCATAAACAGGCCTAACAGGCAACAACAGCTGTCAGTGTGCTGACTTAACTATGATTTGCCCAAAACCTGCATGTGATTATCATAAAGTGGGCATATCTGTAAAGGGTAGACTCTTGGGTACCCATAGAACCCATTTTCATTCACATATATCTTGAGGTCAGAGGTCAAGGGACCCCTTTGAAAATGGCCTTGACAGTTTTTCCATGCCAAAATTTAGCGTAAGTCTGCAGCGTTATTTAGCCTCCTTTGCAACAAGCTAGGATGACATGGTTGGTACCAATGGATTCCTCAGGTTTTCTTGTTTCATATGATGCCAGTATCTTCACTCTAGCTCTAAAACTGAACCCAAACTAAGAATTTAGTTCAAACTAATTTGTGTTAACATGCTATTATTGCGTTAACTTTGACAGCCCTATTCGTTACCTATGTGGCGTTAGTCAAGTACGTAAGTTATGTAACAAAAGTACGGTAAAATAAGTCAACGTTGACTTTCCTAAACCTAACCGATTAAACCTATATTGGAAGTTTATTTTGAAAAGACACTAGATGTGTAGCAACTCTGCATGTAGCAAGCTGAAACTCTACGCTTCCTGTGAACACGGAAGTTTATTTTGAAAAGACATTATGCGTGTAACAAGCTGAAGCTGTACATTTAATCTGAACATGGAAGTTTTTTTTTAAAAGACACTGTATGCATGTAACAAGCTGAAACCGTACATTTCCTGTGAACACGGAAGTTTATTTTGAAAAGACATTATGCATGTAACAAGCTGAAACTGTACATTTCCTCTGAATACGGAAGTTTAATTTGAAAAGACACTATGCATGTAACAAGTGGAGACTGATATGCCGTCCCTGACACATCCAAAACTGCCACTAGAGGGGTACCTAGAGTTTCATAATTTGAAGCATATACTGACCAAGCGCTTGACGAGTTGGAAGTAAAAATGTTGACATTGGGATGTGCATACGCTACTCCATGGCATTATAGTAACCAATATTTTTGGATATTAAATTTAGATTGATTGGTATTCATATTAGGAGCATTCTAGGACCCAAATCAAGAAATATACCTATTGTGCAATAATATTACATTTATGATGAGTCTCCATATTTTTTATGACTGGGCGTTTTATTGAAAAGAGGCTCATATTACCTGTTTGTCCCCTACAGTCAATCCGATTACTGGACAGTAGATGTATTTGTGTGTGTGTCTCTCTGATGACGGCATTTGGGGAGATAGAGCCGGGCTCTTGATACAGCAGAATGCTTTGTTGAATATGCAAACCGGCGTGTGTTTGCGCGCGCAAAGCGTGAAAGTGTGGACGTGCATGAGTTTGTAGTGAATGTGTGTGTGTGTGTGTGGACCTGAGCCATCTCATTTCTCCCTCAGTACCTCCTGACTAAGCCGTCACGCACTCTGTCACATTCAGCCCAAAGCACTGCGCCTGTCTCTTTCATCTCATTCTCTCTCTCTCTCCCTCTCATTCCCTTCCTCTCTTGGCCCTCCCCTCCCCTCCCTCTCCTCTTCCTTCTCTCTCTCCCCCAATATCTCTCTCTCTCTCTCTCCGTCCAGGGAACCCAGGGAATCCAGGGGCCCCCGGGGCCGCCCGGAGAGATCGGCCGAGATGGTCCCAAGGTCTGTGCGTTGAACGTTATAATTAGTTATTATGCTAATGGCCTGCTGCTCCCCAGCCGCTGGGCTATTCTCAGCCTCTTCTAATGCTGTACCCTCCCTCCCTGTTCTTTTTGATGTGCCCGGAGAGAAAAATGCATTTTGCTGAGAGGGAGGCAACTTGTTTTGGAATCAAATTGTAGGTGTTTCTGAATATGTGATAAACGCTATTCTGCCAAGGACGGTTCATATTAGGACTGTCGGTGTGTGTGCACACTTGTATTTCTCTCCTTCAGAGAAAAAGTTTTACTCTTTTAGACATTTATGCAAAGTGAGCTTTTACCATATTTTTCTTAATTAGGGGGCTAGATACAGATTGAAGGGGGTACCAAAGAGTATAGAAGCAAAGAGTTGAAACTCTTTTGCAGCTAGATGGCGCTGTGGTAGCGCTGCCGCCATCTTGGACTGAAAACACCAATGATTCCATTCTCATGGATGTATAAAGAGACGTCTGTAAATCAGAGGATCATTTTTTTTTTTAGGTAAATCAACTTCCCAGTACAAACACTTAAATAGCCCTCATTTAAATTGTGTTATAAAATGAACTACTAGCTGAATCCAGAGTTATTTTTCTCGCCATAATGAACGTGCATCAGACCCACGGGACTGCACCGACCTGCACCCTCATATGACATATCCGGTTCTGCCAGCTTCCTGCTAGCTGTATGCGGCTGTAATAATGGATATATTGGCTGTAATTATCTCATAATACACCCATGGGCTGCATGCTGTAAGCCTGTACCGTGGTGGTTGTATTAACCTCTCTGCTCCCAACCAACCGGCTATCGGCCAGTAGCTAGTAGAGCTAGTAGCATGACATCAACAGAATTTAATGGAGTTGTAGGCTATTTACTAACACGCAGGGTAAAAGCACAGGACACAACCTCTTCTACATCCATGGTCTGTGGTCTATCGGACTCCATTTTGGATCCTTGACATGAAAAAGTTTGAGACATTAAAATTATGACAACAGAATAGAAATCATTTTGTTTTACTTTTGTACGGCACTTTGTAGGCGGACGTTTTACCGGCGTCCGGTAGTCGCTTTCAGTCCAAAATGGCGGAAGCGTCGCTCTGCTGCTGGGCGCTGATATTGCAATGGAACGATCAATTCGCTTTCACTTTTTTAGCAACATACGTTCTTTGGGGGATCTCCACTGATTTTTTTATTGCACTTTGGTAAAGTTGGGGGATTTGCAAGTGGCAACTGACACTGTGACATCCTGCCACAAAAGGCTGCAGAAATGACAAGTAAACTAACCTTTATCTGTAAAATCAGAAAGACTAGCACAAGGGGCATTTTCATATTTCCCTGACCTTGAAATGCACATTTGCCATCCCTTTGGAATTTGTATACTCGGCACAGCGTGCAAGACACAAAGATGGAAGGAGAGTGAGTGAATGATGCATTTCCATGCATGTGAAGGTGAACATGTGCTGAGAAAGAGGACCAGCCGAATGGCACCTGATCATTTGGTGATTTAATCAGTCAGTCACATAAATAGATAAACACAACACATAAATAAACACTGCTAATTATACACACCCCTTACACCTGTATGGGAACTTCCCTATCAGCTGATTAAATCCCCACAGAAGGCTGTGTTCCATCTGTAGCAGATAATTGCAGATGGAACACTCACAACATATGAAGAGAACAGCACTATTACACACCGCGGTTATCTTGATTAAATCATGCATAACCAACATCAGGCTGCGGCAAAATAACTACACAAACCACTGTAGTTGTGCACACAGCTGACTGGTATTGTCCTGGTTTACCTGAGTCTTTCTTAGACAGTGGACACATTAGTCACACAGTTCTGTTTAACTCCTACACACAAACACCACAGTACAGGGAGCAACATCTGCACTCCTCATGGCTTTCTTTCCAGCAAGTGTGGCAAGAGTTTAAATCTGTGATAAAAACCACGGAAATATTTATCTGTGACATGACATAACGTAGGACAAGTAGAGCCACAACACAAGCCTGTAACATTGATGTAACTTAAGTCTACCAGTACAAAAAAGTTTGGTAGAAAGTACTCAAGTGCTGTTCTTAAGTACAATTTCCAGGTACTTGTACTATCTTTTTATGCTACTTTATACTTCTACTGCAATGTATGGAAGCCATGAGAGGCAAAGTAAGAAAAAAAAATTATGATGATCCATTTTCTAAGTCTGTTCTAAATTGTTTTCTCTCCTTATGACTTAAGAACAAGAGAAAAATAGAAAGATGATCCTGGGAAAACCTAAGTTTCTTTTTCTTTTTTTTTTTCCGTGAAAACAGGTGAAAAAAAAATGGTCAGGGGAAAATTTGTGTGTGGGTTTCGCTCACCACAGGCTGAAGTGCACCACTACCCTATGTTCTAAGTAATTGATAATGTACCTCAAGTTACTGCGGGTTTATTTCACAACAATGACCCACTAGCTGTACATTATCCCGCTTATTACACAGTTACTTACTTAAGAAATCAATAATTTGACACAGAAATGGTCGTCCAGAGTCCGAGATCAGAACTGCGCCCGTAGCAACGGTCTGTTATACATAGCAACGGTCTGTTATAAAGAAATAACAAACCATAGAATGCTGTAATTGACCAATCAGAATCGAGTATTCAACAAAGCCGTGTAATAAATAGGACTAAAAGCATTCATGTTTTCTTCCACGTGAGTTTGAATTTCTGCACTTTATATTGTTTGTTGGCAAGCTACGTAACATTACTGTTATGTCTTTTTTTTTTTTTTTACCAGAAATGTATTTTAATCTGTAGTAATCTGCCGTTAGGGAAAACATGAATTGTTTTAGTCATATTTAGAACATATAGGGTAGGGTAGGTACTTCAGCTTCTTGTGGCCGTAATGACAACAACAAACACTTTTTTCCCCAAACCTGTTTCAGAAATGAAAAAAAAATTAAGGAACTTAGAAAGATTATCCTGGCAAAACCTTTTATTCACCTGTTCTTGAGTCATTAACAGGAGAGAATTTAGATCCGATTTAGAAAATGGATCACCACAATTTTTTTGTTTCTTACTTGCGTCTTAGGGCTTCCGTAGAGTGCTTACAAGTGTCAATGATAATATCCAACAATATGAATATAATAATATATTGCTCCGATTTTTCTCATTTATTGTAATGGTTTTATTGTAACCTACTACAGACTCACTAACTGGACATCACAATGATTGTGTGCATAATTTAGTTAAAATGTGCTCAGAAAACATGACACAACCAGACTCCACCAACGTAAATCCTGCTTTTGGCAGCACAGTATTTGTTCAGCTAGGAATTTGCATGTGACCCCTTCAGATCCTCTCCGTCTGAATCGACACAGCGGTGTAATTTTTGTACTTAGAAAAGCCGTCTCTCTTCTAAATCCATTGAGCCGTTTCCGTGATGCACCGCTGTCATACCTTGCGTGATTGGCACAGCTGTTTAACAGGGAAGAGACAAGTAGTGTGACTGGCTGAAAGTAGAGTGATTAATCACCACACACTGTGATTTATATTCCACGCAGACAACCTGTTTGTGAATGCTGTGCTGCTGGTCTTCGTGATGGTTAAAATACAACCCTACACTTTGTTAAGGATGAGATTTAGTCATGAGTGTAATCAACAGAAGGCCCCCAGTATTGTCAGATAAATATGGTGTGTGTGTGTGTTTTATTTAGGGGAAGTGTGGAGATCTGGGGTTCACTGGTCCTCTTGGTCCACCAGGCCAGAAGGTGAGTGAAGCAGCGGATTATCTACCAGATTACATTGTTTCCTTTAACCTCTGTCTTCACTGCTTTCCAACACTGCATCCTCCTTTATTTGTTTTGTTTTTTTGTCAATCTGTCTGCCTCCGTATTTTTTTTCTGCAATGCCAATTTTATTTATTCTTACAATTAGATAATTACAGGCATTTACAACATGCCAATTGCTAGATGATTGCTTTTAGACCAGTGTGTTTGCTGCCATTTTGGACTGAAAACACCAATGAGTCCATTGCCATGAATGTATAAAGAGAGTTTTTTTTTTTTTTTTAGATAAATCAACTTCCCACTAGGAACACTTAAATAGCCCTCATTTAAATCATTATGTCCTAAAAGTTGTAAAATGAACTACTAGCTGAATCCAGAGTCCTCGGCATAATGAACGTGCATCAGAGTCACGGGACTGCACCGCCCTGCACGCTCATATGACATATCCGGTTCTGCCAGCTTCCTGCTAGCTGTATGCGGCTGTAATAATGGATATATTGGCTGTAATTCATCACTTTAATTATTTTATAATACACCCAGGGGCTGTATGCTGTAAGCCTGTACCGTGGTGGATGTATTAACGTCTCTGTTCCCAAACAACCGGCTATCGGCCAGTAGCTAGTAGTGCTAGTAGCACGACATCAACAGAATTTAATGTAGTTGTAGGTTATTTACTAACACGCGGGGCAAAAGCACAGGACACAACCTCTTCTACATCCATGGTCTGTGGTCTGTTGGACATTGATTTTGGAGGTTGTTGACATGAAAAAGTTTGAGATTGCTCTAAAAATCTGTGTGTTGGATTTTTCTAACTTCCATTTATGTACATCGATCACTTTATGCTCCTCTGGGAAGCGCCCGCGCAAAAAAGTTTAATTAATAAACAAGTAAGTGAGGAAATAGTTATAATAGTATGCATATTTATAATATTTTTATTGTGCAACACAGGCCATTTCGGTAGAGACATTAAATATATGACAATAGAATAGAAATTATGTTGTTCTCGGCTCTTGACGTTTAACTGGCGTCCGACAGTTGCTTCAGCACTGTAGCACTGTTCAGCCGTTAGCACTATTAGCTGCTAGCCGCCGGCTCAGCCGTCGCCATGTTGAGAGCCACGTAGAGGCAATTCCTCAATCATATGCTCTGCATTTACAATGTAGCACCTTTAATGTGAAGGAAGCAGTTCAGGTTGTCTTTTTCCTCTCTCTAGCTGTCTCCCACACTGCTGTACAGATTGACTCTCCATACGTGCTCTCTGCTACGATTGTCTATCCCTTATCCTTCCCTTGACAAAAGCATGTACACTATTTGCACCTTCACGCCCCAGTCCCAGTTAGTCTATACTGACGGCCGCATAGAAGTGAGCGTTTGAAAATTCAACATGGCGGTCGGATTAGTGAGGGCACTACTAAATCCTGAGGGATCAGGGGGCGATCAGGGCGACAGCTTTTGCCTTTTCTCTTTTCTAAAACCAACCTCATTCTCCGTCTGCCTCCTCTCATCTTCTCAGCCAGTTCTTATTTCTCTTTTGGAGTGACAGCTACACTTTTTATGTTTGTTCAGTGACATGTTTTTGAGCAATTACGCCCATAAATGTCAACCATTGTGGTTTTAAAAAAAGAATCTGAGTCAGCCTCTGTTGTTCTACTTAATTACAGGTAACCATGGTTATTCTGAAGGTGCCATCCTTCGACGCATATGTTATTTAAGCTTTTTGGAAGCGAGTAATGAGTCATGAGTAAAAGAGAGCTTGAAAAGTTTTCACTCAAACATCTTTATACCCCGTATTTAACCAGCCTTGATTACTGGCTAGGAACATTTTCTTTCACTGCAGCAGGATGGGGAGTTGTCATGAGGGATCGAATAGACAGTCACACAAACACAAACACACACACCTGCTGCTCAAGTTTTATTTCTCCTTTTATCTGCTCCCTTGTTGGATTTCAAACAAAGACATAATGGTTACAACTGTTTTCCATCTAGTGTGAAATAAATGGCCAGTTTGAGGAAAATAGCTCAGCATTATGATCCTTGTCTTTTCTTGAATGCCATTCATTGATTTCCAAACATCAATAATCTATCACCTCTCCAGGGCACCACAGGGGAATCAGGTTTTCCGGGGCTGCCGGGTGCCATGGGGATGCCGGGGTTCAAAGGTCACATGGTGAGAGTCAATTCATATAACAAACATACATGAACCAATTAAAATAAACGACCTGAATGGGTTTTGTTCTGACTTAATGAAGTCTCCAATATGCAACAATGGCGACACTTTATGAATGATTTATAGCTCTGGCTGTCAAGAGTACATTTACATGTTGTACTGCAGATGTTGACAGCTTAACATAATACATGCTTGTTTATGTATTATTCATTTTGGGCTTAGATGACATGATTAATTTTAATGGTGCTAAAGGTTGTCCTTCACACTTCAAAAGCAGAACGCCCAGGCTCATAAATATAACCGTCCTAATCCGGATCAGTCGGTCTAACATGCTGCGCTTTGTTTTCTGTTCACTACGTATGTTGTCAACAGGACAGTGATGCTATTTTTCTCTAATAATTCCTCAAACAGCATGCTGTTATTGCGATGTCAGTGTCAAAACAAAAAAGCTGAAATTACTGTAGTTGGACATGTTCTAATGATGCGTGTATTTTTAGGGGGAGAGAGGAGAGACCGGCTCTAAAGGATGCCAGGTACTGTACTTTTTCTTTACTTTCACTTCTACTGGAAAGTTATATGCACAGTTAATTGTTCAGCCACACAATTCCTGTATTAAAACATTTATTTAAATTAATAAACTGCAATTAATTGTGGTGTCAACCCAATGTGGGTAAAGCCTTGGGAAAGCAGACTGACCAGCTGATGAGACCACAAGGAGTGATCTCAGAGAACAGAGTCAACAGGTGGAATCTGTCACTGGAATTAAAACCTTTTACAGTGCTTAATTGTTGATTTTATAAGTTATTAATTAAATTGATCACTGATTAATTAACCTGTTAGTTTTATAAGTTAATCTTTTTTATTATTATAAATTAAATTGATCATTAATTAATTAACCTCTACTATTTTGTATAACTTAACCTCTGTTATTATTATAAATTAAATTGATCACTAATTAATTAACCTCTATTATTATTTATAAATTAACCTCTGTTATTATTATAAATTAAATTGATCACTAATTAATTAACCTCTATTATTTATATAAATTAACCTCTGTTATTATTATAAATTAAATTGATCACTAACTAATTAACCTTTATTATGTTTATAAATTAACTTCTATTATTATTCTAAATTAAATTGATCAATTATAAATTAACCTCTATTATTATTCTAAATTAAATTGATCACTAATTATTCAACCTCTATTATTTTTTATAAATTAACCTCTATTATTATTCTAAATAAATGGATTACTAATTAATTAACCTGTATTATTTTCATAAATTAACCTCTATTATTATTATAAATTAAATTGATCACTAATTAATAACCTATGTTATTTTGTTTTATAAATTAACATGTTATTATTATAAATTAAACTGATCACTAATAAATTAACCTCTATTATTTTTTATAACTTAACCTTTATTATCATTATAAATTAAACTGACTATTTAATTAACCTCTATTATCCTCATATCTATGTACACACAGAGTGTATGTACAATTTAAACCAAGTAATGTTTCATTTTATTTAATCAGGAGATTTCAAAGTAGGTACATTATGACACTCGGTTTATTTAAACAATTATTTTTGTGGTCCTCTTTCAGCTATATTGACTTGTGTGTTACATTACATTGCTCTCTGGTTGGACAGAGCTCCCGATGCAACCCAATTTCACTTCCAACTCGTCAAATACCGCTGTTTGTTCAGCCGATCGGGGCCTTTTTTGGGGGTAAAAAGGCCCCAGAAAATGTCCCCGGAACTTCATTTAGACCCTGGTCCCTGCAGTCGAAACGCAATGAGTTCCTCAAAAAGTTCCTAGTTCGGGGGCAAAGTTCCTGTGGTGGAAACGGGGCTATTGATAGCTACAGCCCAGCTCCAGATTACTAGTAGCTACATTCCTACAGGGTGCACAGTACAAACCAATGTAGCTGGTTAGCCAGTGTTACTCTCTTCTAATGAGTTGGAAACAAACTGTCTCTAACTTTACAGCAACTTAAGATGTATGCAGCAAGTGCTGAAGTGATTCAGCAATAATGTTTTTTCATTTGCTTGCATATTTTAAGGGGCGATGTTGCACTGATTTACATCAGCCTCTAGGATACATGGGAATTAGGATTAGGATACAGTACATGGTGCAGTATGTTTAAGTAGACTCAAAGATCTTCCACTACTGTGAGTGTAACAAGCCAATCCAAACTAATGTAATCATTGTTTTTTTGTTTGTTGTTGGTTGGGGCCAGGGCCTGCTTAAGGCAACGGCCATTTAAGCGGTCACATGAGTGCCACCTTCTGGGGGGCGCTGGTCGATGGCTACATTGAGTTAACAAATTAACAAATAAAGAAAGAATGAAATACACTTTTCACCCCTGCAACTCTCTTTCTCACACTATTTCATGTGCCCGGCCGCACTTGAGCGTCACACTGTGGCTGTGCACTGGGGGCCCAGGGTGGGCGGCCCAAGTAAGATTGCTAGACAGACAGATGTCAAGAAGCGCAGACATCTGGTATTTTCACATTCTTCATAATGAAAAGGTCCAAGCCTTCAGTTGCGCATGGAAGAAAAAAACAGAGAAAAGAGTAGGAGGAAAAGAAAGCCAAATATAGAGGAATGATGTTGGCCTCCGGCTGCAACCGGCTCCAAATCCGGATTTCGCCTAGGGCACCGAAAGCGGGCTAGAGCCGGCCCTGGCTGGGGCCTTTCCCAGCATGGACACCTGTAACATTGTAGATGCCGCCCTGTTGTACTTCTACCGTTGTGAAAGGAACATCAGCCCCAAATTGAACAATCAAAGCATGTGATGAACGCTCTGATTCAGTTGCTTCCCTTTACGTGCTCTAATGGAAAACCGAGTGAGAGCCCAGAGGAGCAGAGGAGGGAGAGCAGTGTGTTAACAGTGCTGCGGGACGCGCTTGGAAAGCCACACACGAGATAAAAAGTCCGGTTTGTTAAAGGTCACCGCTAGCCAATTCCTATCCCATCTCTCCCTGGGTTTCTCTTATTGGCTGCTAGTGGTAATCATGACCTTTTCTCCACTCACACACGGAATGAAGACACGGACCAGCACACTGTAATACACACACACACACACACCTAAATCGACACACCCGTTGTTGCACACATTCAATCTCTCCCTCGCACACACACACACCACATGAAGCCTTACCTGCACATATGTAAACACACTCACACAAACATCAAGTTAATCATGATGTATCTCTTTGCAGGGGGAGCGAGGCAGAGATGGAGAGCTTGGGACTCCTGGTGTACCTGTGAGTGTAGCATCCTACTGCTTCCACTGGGTGGCAGTGGAGCTTATGTTTCTATAGGTTTAGCAGTGATTGAAATGTGTGTGTTTGTGTGTGTGACGAGTGCAGTAAATTACGAGGACCAAATGTCCCCACAAGGGCACGAGGATGAGGGAGAACATCTTGGCCAGTCCTCACTTACAAGGAGCTAATTTGTGATTAGAATATTTTTTTTTTGTAAAGTCTGTCCGTAGTTAATATCATAAATCCTCTGATACCATAAAGACTTTATCACAAAATAAATATGATAATAATAAACCCTACTAATATAACACCTCTCGGAAAGTGGCTTTACAAGGTGCTTTACAAGATTAAAATCAGACAGCAAATAAAAACACATAAAAATGCAATAAAAGACCAAAACAGTGCATGCAAACAGCAGTACAGAGCAGGATACAAGACTAAATGGGAAGAGACAAAATACAAATGAGAGAATAAAACAGCACGGAAGCTCCAGACAGTAATATAAAATCATAAAATCAAATCAAATGTATTCTGAAAAAGTTAACTTTCAGCAGGGACACAGAGGGAGGTAAGTGACTAAACCGAGCTAATCTGTTTAGGAGAGTTGTTCCAGTCTCAGGGCCCTCATACCAAAGCCACGGCCCCGCTTTGGTGTTTAGACTCAACCTCGGAACAACCGTGAGGATCATGGTGTCACGGTACAGATTCTTGGCAACGGGGAAAAGGACCCAGTGCAGACACTCAGGCCTGGCAGGCTGAATTACAGGCGTTTAACTAAAAATCAATAGTCAGTTTACAGACGTAAAGTTGGCAACTTCAAGGTATTCTGAACGGGCAAAAAAATGTGACAAGGTGAAGGCAGAAGGGCAGGTCAGAGACAAGCAGCAAGTCTCATGGTACGTGTCCACAGGTTCTGTCCATGCTTCCCAATCATTGTCTGTGTAAGCAGCCGTGCAATTGAATAAAGTTGAGGTCTAGGCTACTTTATGCAAATCAGGGCCGTCCAACGTGACTTGCCGCCTCTGGAAACTCCCGAAAAATGTTTAAACTATTCGTTGTCGATCTAAAATGACGACAGATTCAGCAACTGCATGGCTAATTTCTCGCCTCAAATGTTTTCGGAAAAATTTCGGCAAACTGTAATGTACTAAGAAAGTTTCAAAATGAGTCGCTATGTTTGTTGGTCATGAGTGAAAGCATTCGTCCAATCAGGTGCAGTCAGGAAGTGTTTGTGCGGTTGTAAGAGGGTGTAGCCTGTATGTTTTCTTTGTTGGTTAGTAGTCATGGCGGCATCAGCGGAGCTGGTACCTCTGTAAGAACATTAGTGCAATGATGAAGATCCGCTTACTTCTTCTGTCCATGGCAGATGACATTGGGTCGTGTCAACAAGGCCAGATGAGATCTGCAAAAACTTGCAAAAACTCTCGCTGCCTGACGACCTATCCTAACCTTAACTATTCAGGGTCAATGCCGAACCTTAACTATTCAAGGTCAATGCCTAACCGTAACCATTTGAAATCAATGCCAAACCTTAACCATTCAAGATCAATGCATAACCTTAACTACTCAAGGTCAATGCCGAACCCTAACCATTCGAGGTCAATGCTTAACCTTAACTATTCGAGATCAATGCCTAACCTTAACTATTCGAGGTCAATGCCTGACCTTAACCAATCTCGCGAGAGTTTCACCGACTTGCGGTTTCCCTTGTAGACACTACCAGGACATCGGGCTATGCAAACGATCCTGCATTTATACACCACCACTATCCCTCCAATGCTTGAAATAAAGCCGGTTATTGGTAACATGTTTTAGGGAAGTCGATCATCTATCATGACACCATCCAATGGAACGTCCATCAAGCATCCAATGTTGGCGGCGCGACCCCTCGTGTCCAAAAATGCTCCTAAGGACACGCACCATGACAGTTATTTGCCCCCAAAAAAGCCAAGTTTCCTTGGTTAGTTTTCCTTGTTAACGATGGCTCTGTTCTATTTAAGTGTCCCACAAATAGCAGTTGTGGAATGACAAACACATATACAGGAGCTGGATCAGGTGAGTTGAAGGAGCGGTGACTTGTGGAAAGATGAGAAAGAAAACTTCCTCATAAATAATGTCACAAGGTGAAATAAGGCTTCATAAGGTGAGAGAAGCAGAATTGCACAATTGATTTAACATGTTTATCCACGCTGAGATTATCACCCTCATCAATAATTGGTAATGAGCAAACATAATGAGATAAATTGCTGTGTGATCTGCAATGTCCAGCCTTCAAGCCAAGCTGTGTAATTTATACGTTTTAATAGGAACGACACCAAATGAGTAGCATTTAGGAATTGATTGGTAAGTATCGATTACTGAGGCATCGATCTCCTCGTCCCCAGATGGGGTTTAGACAATGAATCCAGTGTGTGTGTGTGTGCGGGTGTGTGTGTGTGTGTGTGTGCACTATATTGCATCATGTGGAGACAGAGTTGTGTAGCGTTGTCTGTGACAGATAAAACGAGTGCATTTCTCAGTATGCAGCTTAATGTTCACACTCTCTAAATCCACAGTGTTGAGAGCAGCCCAGCCTCCATGTGACACACTCTCAAGGCTAAATGCATCAGCAGTGAATCACAAGAGTGTCACTGCTGAAATGAATATGACATATTTTTTTGTCTTCAGACAGACTTCCTAATACTTACCGGGTAAAATAAATATCTGCGCTCTGCACTGCAGTTCAGGAGAGGGTGTGTTCTGTGTTCCTGGTTTTCCCTCCTCATTACCAACTGTCTTCTACAGGGAAGTAATGCGGCGTTCAGATTACAGCGCCAAACTCTGCAGACGACAATGTGAGCGTTGCTAGGAGATCAATACAGATTGAAACAGCATCTTTGTCACCAACCTGGCATCTGAGGGCTCATATTTCGAAGAGCATTGTATTGTTTTGTTAGTTGGTAATACAATCTCATCAACAGGTTGATTTTACTCAGTTGCAATGGAACCAAAGGTATTAATATTACAACTGTTTCTTATTTTGAGCATCTCTAGGATTTATCATCCATGTTGACTTAAATGTGACAGAGAAGAAAATTCAGAATCACACCTTATCACACTTTGATTTCGCACCTGATTCGACTTATCAGGCCATTAAATAGGCGTTATCAGTCGCTTTAAGCACCATAGATGTAGGTCAATATGGGCCTACTACGCCTACTACGTTGTGAAACTTAAAAGTAACACATTCTATCATGTAAAACTTAATGAAACGTCACGTTTTTAACACAAACAAAAAGGCTTCTTTAGGTTTAGGCAAAAAAAACCACTTTGTTAACTTTAGAGAAAAACACTGTGTTTTGGGTTAAAATAACTACGAACACGAAGACCACTACAGATTGTGTCCTCCATCCCATATGGAGTGCTGTCTATATATGTCTATATACAGGTATATATGTCTTCTGCTCCTGTCATAATTACTACAGTCACTAGAGGTCGCTGTAGTCTTCTTTTATACCTTCTTTCACTGATCTACCATGTGAATAGATGATAAAACCTACTAAAAGGTGTAGTAGGCCCCTATTGACCTACGTGCTTATAGCGACTGAAAACGTCTATTTAATAGCCTGAAAACGGCTGTATTTCAGCTGATCACATACATACGGACGATAGACTGTATATATAGATGGGCAACGTGTCTCCACTTCCTCCCACTGTGCAGAAGCGAAACCAAAATATCCCAGATACGGGAGCTGCCATCTTTAGATTTTTACGTCATGTGGAACCAGAGTGCGCAGTAGTGATCGGGCGGTGGAGCCGCGGTGTCTGGATCCCGCCCCACACCTGCCTGAACCAATCAAGCCAAGCACGGTAGAAGCTTGTTAGCGAGAGAGAATCACAGCTGTCAATCATGACGTCTCACCCCTTTTTTATAGCATCAAATAACTAATTAAAACCAAACTTATCAGAAAAATGAACACTTGAACAAACCTCAACGTGATAAGAACTACCTAAAATGACAGAAGCCATCTTTGGGAAAATCTTTGACGTTTCAGTTTGTACCATGTCCCATCCCTTAACACGGAGGGGACGGGCTTTATGGTTCTGGCTTCCTTTTTGGGGAGCTGTCATGTCGTCCATCTTTATATACAGTCTATGATACTGACATACATCCTGTGTAGACACAGAAAAGGGTTCCTGAAGGGAAAAGTTTTCTTGTAAATAATAAGGCAGAGCAACTAAAGGCAAGTGGGAATTGGGCCAACAAAGAGATATAAGGACTCTGGGCACACAAGGGCCCCTAAACTGGCTACCATTGCTGCTGTTGGTGATCAGTGTGGATATTGAACTTCACAGTGTGTTTACATGTGACCCAAATCTCTCAAGAGCTTTAAGCTCGCGGCTGTGTTTAAGTTGAGCATGTTATTTATATACTGAGTTCCAAAGGGCAAGTTTTTGTGTGAAGTTGCCACTATGGTGGTGTTTCCATGCATCGGTTTTGTCATTCAAGTCCTGGTATCTCATTAAAATTCTATCATAGAGAACTGGGAAGCTGCTGCCTCGAGGAAAATCAGCTTTTTCTTTTTTGTATTAGCTTTTTTCTTTTGGTTTGAAGTAGGGCTGTCAAAGTTAACTTGTTAATTAAAGTTAAAGTTAATTTGTTTTAATGCCACTAATTTCTTTAACGCATTAACGCAACTTGCGATTGTTAGGTTGTAGCCGGCTCAGTTTTAAGAACCTAAGGAATCCATTGGTACGAACCATGTCATACTAGCTTGTCGAGGAGGCTAAATAACGCTCCAAACTTAAAGTTAAATTGTGGCGAGGAAAAACTGACATTTGCCATTTTCAAAGAGGTCCCTTAACCCCTTTGAAAATGGCAATGAAATGGCAATGAAAACTTGTCATTGTTTTGTGTTGTTAATTGATTTCCAATAATAATCATAAACATACATTTGCATAAAGCCGCATATTTGTCCCATGTTGATAAGACTATTAAATACTTGACAAATCTCCCTTTAAGGTACATTTTGAACAGATATAAAATGTAAGATTCATTTGCGATTAATCACAATTAACTATGGACAATCATGCGATTAATCAAGATTAAATATTTTAATCGATTAACAGCCCTAGTTGAAAGTTCTTTTGCGTAGTTGAATGAAGCAGAAAACAACTGTGTGCTTCAGGTTCACGAGGGACTGAAAATGCGCCCGGTCAGTTCAGTTGTCTCCAGGTTGTTGCTCCTGTGCATCAGAGGACATTTGCATAAAGTTGAGCCATTCTCAACTTCCCTATGTTGCTTCTTTTGAGTTTTTCTGAGTAGTGGTGGGTGGTGGCATCGTGTTTTCAATTCACATTGAATGGCACCGTTTTGAGTCTGTTTGTGTGAATGGGTCCTTCAAGCACGCTAGCTGGGCAGAGCAGCATTTCTGAATGCTTTAAAAAAGTACTCCTGATGATACTCGTGTCTCCTTGGACAAAACTTCCTCGAAGCAGACTGAGGGAACGCTGGTTTATTTGTTTCCTGCAGCACTAGGATGGCTGAAATTCCTTACCAAGAAAGGAGAACGGATGGATTGAAAAAAGAGGAAGCATTTTAAGGGAAGCAGAACACACCCGGAGCTGTTTTTAGCAAATAATAAAAAAAAGCTTGAGAGAATGCATTACAATAACCAATCTAAAATGTTTTGTCAGCCAGCGGTTTTGACAGAAAAGAGAGCGGTTCTGCATCAGCAATGCAGAACAGCGAGCATAGCTCCTCTGACATACTAACTCAGCCTTTGATATGTAAGATGAAGTTTCTAACTGTCTCTCTCTATTTCCCCCTCTTCTCTTTCCCTCCCCACCCTTCCCGCTCTCTTTTCTTTCTTCCGTCAGGGCGAAGTGGGACCCATGGGAAGGAAAGGAGAGGTTTGTCGAATTAGACTTTGCGGTATTAGATATAATCCATTCTGTCTTATTCTGCGCCGCAGTGAGAAGCCCTGTCAAGCCTGCACGGCTGCTATAGAAGACTTACAGAGCCAATACCTCCAGGCCTGGGGAAATCTGGCCCCCCGGGCAAAAATATACATCACAAAAGCCCTCTTTTCTAAAGGCGCACACATCTGAAATATCAAACACTTTACTGTCTGCAGAATCACAATTTATGGAGATATAGTCTCCCTCAGTTGTGCAAGTGCTGTACCATTTGTAGGATATCATTTGATACAAGTCCAAACTGTATTAGCATGCTTTTGATCACCAACAAAAACACTGTGAAAGAGTACAAAACTTTGGAATGATGTGCAGATTTAATTGGTATAATTGATTACCTGCTAATCCCAACCCCCTTAGTTACTGTTTTGTTACGTCTGTCAAGCTTTCCATTCTCGCACGTCATTTTTTAAACAATGGGTGCTTGTTTTCAGACAGAGGTATAGAAAGGCAACTTCTCATTTGTAGCTGGAGACCGTTGATTTTTGCCAGCTGAGATGACAACTGTCACTGGCAGATTTTATCAGCTGTATCAAGCTAATTAAGCAAGCTTAGCTTCACGCTGTTGTCGTGTCTAGAAGGTAAGCCACAATTTGGGGAACTTTGCAAGATGGTTAGCTTATGGTTAGGCATTGACCTCGAATGTTTAAGTTTAGGCATTGACCTCGAATAGTTAAGGTAAAGCATTGACCTCGACTGGTTAAGGTTAGGCATTGACCTCGAATGGTTGAGGTTAGGCATTGACTTCGAATTGTTGAGATTAGGCATTGACCTCGAATGATTGGGGTTAGGCATTGACCTTGAATGGTTGAGGTTAGGCATTGACCTTGAATGCTTAAGGTTAGGCATTGACCTTGAATGGTTGAGGTTAGGCATTGACCACGAATGGTTAAGGTTAGGCATTGACCTCAAATGATTAAGGTTAGGCAATGACCTTGAATGGTTAAGGTTAGGCATTGACCTCAAATGGTTACGGTTATGATAGGTCGTCAGGCAGCGAGTCTCCCAAGAGTTTTTGCACGATTTCACAATTTGTGGGTTACCTTCACGACCATTGCCTTTTAGAGTTTCCAGCTGACTCGTTTTAAAACGAGACCCCTGTAAAATGAGTCTTAGATATGCATTTGGCTACATACAGGTACTGTGCTAACAGACTGAGGCTAAGCCAATCTCAGGTATTAGCTCAGTATCGTCACAAGGTGATGAGCCATATAAAAGTCCTAGCATTTAAGTATGATAAGGACAAATACAATTTTTTTTTTCTGGAGCAGGACAGAGCTGCTAATATTAGTTAACTCTGTTAGCATCTGGGATCAGGTGTCCACACAGTGGGGAAATACCACACAGTAGATGCACTTGTCTTGAATAATGATTTTTTTTTAATGTAACTTAATGTAACTACATTACTCATTGTAATGTAATTTAATGTTAATAGGCCTCACCTTTTTTTCTTTTGTAACCTACGTTTTCTGTCCTTACTTCCGCTTCTTCAGACAGGAGTGACCGGTGACGTAGGCCACAGGGGGCCTGATGGAAAGAAAGGGGACTTGGGCCACATGGGCCACATGGGTGCTGTTGGTCCCAGGGGATTTACCGGTCAGGACGGGTTGCCGGGCCAACCAGGACAACCAGGATATCCTGGGAAACCTGTGAGTGAACCTCCTCTTCATCTCCTCTTCATCTCCTCTGAGTGGATAGAAAAAAAAAGAAGAAAAGACTAATAGGCTGAAAGACACAGTCAGTGATTTCCTGCCTGGATTGGGGGAGTTATGTTTGGGAGTAATGGGAGCGTTGCTGTCAGTGTGTGTGGGCTAAGTGAAGACAGAGAATGAAGCGTTGGAGAAGATCCTGTAAATCTGCAAGCACACACAATCACAGGTTGAGCCTGTTTTCCCAGTCCCACAGTGGATTCGGCTGAATCAAAGTGTAATTGTGTGTTGCAGGGCAAGCCTCCCTCAGATGAGCATCTTCTAAAGCTCTGCACTGATGTTCTGCGTAGTAAGTATCTGTTTGCTTTTATGTCACTTTGCCGAGAACCAGAAAGCCCGGGTCTGTAACTCCCTCCCAGCACACACCAAATGCTCCTAACAGATGTCTCAGATGTAGAGTTGCACATTTCACAGAATTCCTTTGATCAATTTACACTGATTATAACAAACTAGGGTTAAATCTGGGTATCTAGTGCTGGTATCTAACAATTTAAATGATTTTTCTCTCTGTAAAGAGCGGCATAATGTTAAATAACCCAACATAAAATGGCTATTTTCAGGTATTTACCTTTATTGACAAGAAGGTGAATGTAAATGATCAGTCATTAAGTGTGTACATTCCACAGTATTTGCAGTTTTTAGCCTCATCCCAAAGCAAATCAAGCAAAACTATGGGTGCTTTCCATTTTTAACATGCTTTCTCGCTTCCCTCACCTCTCCCTCTCCTCCCAACAATGATGCAAGAGGATGGAGGAATCATATTTAACTAGAAAGCAAAGAATCTCTGTATGTGTGTGTGTGTCCTCAGCATATCTTGAGAACGGTTCATCCGATCTACTTCACACTTGGCGGGTGTATTGCTAGGGACCCAAGGACGTGCAGTGTTGATGTTGGTGCAATTTGGACTCGCGACACATTCAATATTAATAAACTTTGAGAAGCGATAGCGCTCTGTGCACTAACTGGGGCAGGGCTTCAGGGCTCTGCGGACTGAGTCCAGCATGTCGTCTAAAGCGGTCCTTTACAGGCTGCGGCTAATTGACTGCAGTTCGCTGCTGTATGCTGAATATACCTTACAGGCAGCTAGGGGCGTGGCTTAGGTGTGTGTGATGACACAGAGAGGCGACTGTTTGTTCTGAACAACAATGGCGGATCGTGAAGAGGTTAGCGTAGATGCCGCAATGGCATCAGTTCTAACAGAACTGGAGAGTATTTCTTCATTTAAAGAAGAGCAAAGAACGGCACTGAAGGCTTTTTTCAATGGAAAATATGTTTTCGCTCTTCTCCTGACTGGCTTCGGCAAGAGTTTGATTGACAGATGGCTCATCCAATCACCTGCCAAATATTTTTTTAATGTGCTTGCCCTTTTCCAACAGTTTCCAATGACTGCTTCTCAGATGGTTCTGTCTAAATATACCATCTGGCGTATCAGGTGAAGATATACTAATGTTACAACCAAAATCTTCTTTACTTCCCTGGAGTCAACATGCGATGGGCGGATCTCAGCAATGCTGCAAACAGCAATACTGGGACCCGAAAGGGCACACGCTCCGAACGGCCACACCAAGAACGCGCACTGCACAAGTCTACCGAATGGGTCATTCTTGCTCACTCTATTGTTTTGTTTTTTCTTTCAGTCTTAAAGTTACAACACATAAATAGATACAAATAACTAGTATGTTTTAAACCTGCATTCACAGATTTGTTTTTTTTTGTTTTGGCCACTTAAGTAGCAGTGGAACAAGCTTTAACACTGACATCACTTTATAAACTTGATATAGATATACTGTATTTGCCTATGTATTCAGCTTCTACAGAGGAACATTAGCATTCATTTTGAGTCATGTTTCTGGCCATCTAGTTCTGGTTTGGTCTCCACCAACTCCTGAGGGAAATATCTGGCCCTTTAGTTGCTAAATGCTCCACCATGCTCACTAGTTGTTTGCTAACTTTGTTGAACTGTCACTACAAGCAACCTCTTTCATATTACACAGAGTCATTTATTTCCATTAGTATTGTAAATACAATATTTTGATAAATGCAAATTTAAAGAACCTACTTACATAGATTATGTCTGTTGCTTCAGAACTGATTAGATCTGTTGCCTGACTGTAACTGAATAACACTAATAGGCAATCATAATCTATAATTGCTTTGTGGATGTGGATGTATATTATAAGACTGATAATAGCTGAGACCATATGCTGCCGTGGAAAGCAAATATTTGAACCCCCTCACTTTCATTAAACGAGCAGAGATGAACTCGATAAAGGAGAAAAAAGTCTGAAGAAGAAAAAAGCATGCAAAGTTGCAAAAATTAATTTTCATTCTGATTATACACATTATATGCGGATATGATGCCCAATTTGCAATGATGCTACGACTAGCGCTTCATATATATTGGCCAATTTATGGTCGTAGCTCTAATTGGAACATCCTCCGTGATGGTTGACCTTGTTCGATTTCAGGGTCATGGGCCTGAGGAGCAAGGATGGGAGGGAGCAAAATTAGCTGGCTGGAAAGCAGCCAATATCTCTGCAGCAAGCAGGCTCCTGATTGGCTACCGATTCCAATGTCATGGCACCCAACGGTCCTGAGAATCTTTACCCAACTGAGAATGTCATGGATGACACATTTCTAGGATAACCTACATACACAGAATATATATGGTTTTCTAGGTGGTTAGGCGTACAGTATAATGTGGTCAGACTATTATGAAAGCGGTTTTGACATAATATTTAATATACTGATGGATAACTCAGCACCTTCTGGCTATGCCCTGCAGATCAACTCCCAGCGCTGCTCCAGTCCCTGGCCCCCCCAGCTAGGTGTGAACCCTGCCAGAGTGTGAAGGGATCCCGGGGCGAGCCAGGAGCCCCAGGACCCAAAGGCTCCATGGGAACTTCAGGCTACCCTGGCAGGAGTGGCGCTCCCGGTTACCCAGGACCTTCTGGGAGGCCAGGTCCCGCGGGCCTCAAAGGTGATATCATATTTTAAATGGAATACTCAATTATAACAGGGTTATGTTATCTGTGTTCAATGCTCCAGTGGCGTCTGATCCGCTGTCTGTCTCTTTAAACAAGACGATAAACAACACAACATCATGAACAAGAGCTGGGACAGAATTTACTGTTGCTTTCATCAACGATTAAAATCAAAACAGTGTCAACGACTAACAAATTGGATGTACTGATGTTCACTGTACCCCATAAAACAAGATCATTAAACAAGGGAACATCAGTGAAAGTCAGCAGAGCAAAAGACAACAAATACTGAATGCGAACCCATCTCAATGAGCTGTCTCTGATTTATCACCGCTTTAAGACGGGGGAGTGGCTAATCAGCTGTGAAAGATGCCAAACTATACCACTACACTGCTGCGGAGCATTTCCACTGGTTAGGTCAGCAGCTTCAGAGGTATCAGACTGAAAACACTGAGGGGAAAAAGACTGAAAGCTGGACATGGAGATGTGAGTTTTATCAGAAAGCCTGCGTCTCAAATTGGAGGCATGGAGTATAAAAGAGGTAGATAATTTAGCTACTCCTGACCTCCTCCATCCTGGCGGGGCCTAATGAACGGCACTATCAAGTTGGATTGTGGGAAGTGGAGGATCCAGCATTTTTCCAGCTTCTATAGAGTGCTGCAGGATTGGGTCCTAAAACCCAGAAATTAGTTCCCTTCCGGTTCCCTCGTCTGGAAGTCAATGGGTTTTTAGTTAGATGCCTGAAATAAGTTCTGTGGTTAACACAAGTTGAAGAGATTTTAACGTTTTGTTCTACGACATAAAATACATCAGTATCAGTGTTCATTTCGTTAATGCAAACTATGACGAAATACGTTTGTCAACCTCTTTTGCCATGACTAAGACGAGACGATGACGAGGGCGCACCGTCATTAAACACTAACGGTGACGATATCAAACATGCGATATCACTGACGAAAAAAGACGAGACTAAAATTAAGTTTAAAAAATAAATACTTTACCAAAAGTAAAGTATTTTTTTGTCACTTTCCACCTTCTCTTCGCTCAGTCCTCAGTCCTGACAATTGTGCTACTATAATGCATAAAGTTTGCGGTTTGCAGGTCGGGTTCGGGAGGTTGATTAACGCATATTTTTACATGTTGGGCGGCAGATTGGCTCTCATAACAGACCGGTGGGTGCGACTGAACCGCGCATCATTAATGAGCGTAGTCAGGAGGACTCGAACTAACTGCAAAGCTGCATTCAGAGGGCGACAATTCATGTGTTAACACTACCATTCACACTGTTACCACGTATACCGTTAGGGTTAGGGTTGAGTAAATAGCCCACTCAGGAATTTTGAAGCTTTTACGTGTCTTTGAAAAGGCGGTTGCTAACAAGTGCCTTTGAATGAGACTACAGAGGTTGTTGGGAGCATTAAATGTCATCACGCCGACTGTATACTCGTGCTCATGCAACCGCGGAGTAGTTCATTTATAGCCTAACGTTTTTTTTACCTCTGGCGATTGCATTCACACTTCAGAAATCATAAAAGTGGTGTTCATTTGTGGAGATTATCTTGCTGAACAAAACGTGTAAGTAGTATAAAACGTTTGTTTGGCACAGAGCTTATTTTCTGCAAAAATCCCAAACCCAATGGAACAATCCCATTGTCTTTGTGTCGAGGGGACCCATGCTATGCTAACTTCCAGATTAGCCTTACAAAAATACGCTAAGATGATCTATGATGCTAAATTAAGATGGTGAACATGGTAAACATTATACCTGCTAAACATCAACATATTAGCTTTGTCATATCTAGCTCAAAGCACCGTTGTGCCCAGGTACAGCCTCTCAGGGCTGCTAATGTAGGCTAATGTAGCACGGCTGTAGACTCTTGTGCCATCTGTGGTTTCACACTTGTTAAATCTTCAGCAAAGACTCCCAAAACCGAAGTCTCATGTAAATGATTTGGATGACGACGTTAAACTAAAACCTGTTAAAGTCCTGTCTAATGGTTCGTGTTGTGCCATATGGACTCTGCACTGAAGCTGCTGTGTGTCCGTAATGGACGTAAATGTACCCAAAACTTCAAATAAGTGCTTTAGATAATTTGGTTCAATAAATCCAGGTTGTAAAAAAAAAGAGAGTCCAGAATTAGTGAGATAAATGGCTTTAGTGTTACCTTGTAATGAAAGCCTGTTGCCTCCACAGCACAGGACTGGACACAGCTGCTTTCGAGGGAACATAGCCATTAAGTTCCTGCAGCTCTCAATCTGACAGCTCATTTATAGAAGCACTAATGCTATTTTTTAAAGCAGACATATTATGTCCCCAGGTGACATGGGACTAAGAGGGCTCAAAGGCAGCAAAGGAGAAGGTTACCGTGGACCTCCAGGACCACCTGGACAGTCAGGTATGTAACAAGCCCATCTACTGTATCCTATTTTCTGAAACGTCTTCACCGATTAAACTATTTCTGACATCTGGCCTTTCAGAAGGCTTTTTGTAGTGTTACATTTTTAATAAATATGTGGGTGGACTATGTTTGTACTTCATTTTCAATGAGTACTTTTAGTGACAGCTCGGTAGGTGGGGCGAGGCAGACGCAAGGGCGAGTTACAGACAGTGAGCGGCGTATTTCTCTGGAAGCTATAATAGCTTATTAATTCATGAGTAGCTGTAATTTATGATCCAGCGTGCGCTATTTTTAGTTCAGCTGGAAGATGAGCAAATCTAATGGAACTTTCTTGCCATAAATGAGGCAGAAATACCAGGAACAGATGTGTTTGACCTTATTTTCTGATTAGGGCCCAGAGCACGAAAGTGGCAGGGGGCTAACGGTGCCTGGCACTGAAAGTGCAAAGAACCTCCCATTTTTGACGGGTTGGGATGCTCGAGAACTCACAGAAATTGGCATACGCTTCTGCAATGATTGGGCTTGGGTGTGGCCAGCGAGCTCCATAGCACCCCCAAACGCACACCAGGTTGGGATAAAGTTCCTTCGATGTTCATGAAATTTGGTGGGATCATTGCTGTCATGTTCAAGAACATGTAACATTTTTTTCAAATTCTTTCACACGATAGGAAGTCAGCCATGTTGGATTTCATTCGTTAATTTTCATTTTACGAACACATGTTTGAGGACCTTAGAATGCACAAAAACTCATGAAACTTTGCGCCCATGTTCAGACTGGTGATTATTTTGTTTTGATGTCGCAATTGGACTTGGGAGTGGCACGTCGGCTCTATAGCGTCCCCTAATTACTTTTAGCCTTTGGAACGCATTTTTAACGCCCTTGGTATACTCGAAACACTCACAAAACTTGGCGCATACATCAAAACCTGTGAACATTGCGAGAATATACAGCCATTGAGGTTATGCATGTTTAGTGGGCTCCATAGCGCCCCCTAATGCGTGGAAGGCCTTTGTTGGGAAAAAAAGTTGCTCCGATATTCACGAAATTTGGTACCCACATTGCGCTCATCATTTCAGACATATTTCCCATTGGCTTTCATTAGTTCCAAGTCGGCCATTTTGAATATCGTGCGTTTTTCATGTATTTTATGCAAACTTTTTCAAACTCCTCCTAGAGGTTTTATTGGATTTGTTTTAGAAGTGGTTGGATAACCCTCCGGCTAATTAAATTGCAAAGGAATAGCCGATTCCTCGAATGATGATGTCATAGGTCATGTGACAATACGCCATTTTAGGCACTCTACAGGTATTGAACTTTTCAAAACTCCTGCTAGAGGATTTAACAGATCAATCTCAAATTTTGTCAGCAGAATCTCAAGACCTTCACAATGGTAAATTGTGAAGCTTTTGGGTTTACGTGGAACGGCGTTGCCGTGGCGGGGCAGGCAATTTGCAGGAAGCTGGACTTTACATTGTCCAATCTGCCCCAAATTTCCAATGCTGGATAAGAGTCCAAGCCTGAAGACATTTACACGTCCATATTAAGTTATAGTCATAGTGCCACCTACTGACAACAGATAATCAGCCAGTGCCACGCATTCCACGTAGGAAATAACATCTAACTTATGTACACAGTGCCCGACGGTCAAGAACATAAACAGTCAACCAGTGTCCCGCCAATAACCCCAACATGCACAAGGGCCGAGGTCCCGTCATCATTGCTTGCAATTTTTATGTTGTTTATCTTTATCACTGCAGGGATTCAGGGACCTCGTGGCTTCGATGGAATCGGCCATCCAGGAAACGAGGGAATTCCTGGAAAACCAGGACCACCAGGAGATCCTGGTAAACGGGGCAACCCAGGGCTTCCAGGGGTTTGCGATGCGTCCATGTGTTATCAGACTTACAACCTCAGGGAACATTACAGCAAAGGACCCAACGTCTGATGACATAGCAGCGTGGGAAAGGCTGCTATTGCAACACACCCACGTGTTTCGAGGAATTTACTGTATCACTGATTTACAGAAATGTGTGTGTGTGTGTGTGTGGGTGTGTGGCTGTTGGCTCCTTTATGACAAAGTGTGTGTGGAGAACAGCTGAACTGGAGGCAGAAATAACCTCGTTAGTTGAGTTAGAGTACAACAGACAGGGCATTGATTAATGATTATGGAATTCATGATCAAAGATGGGCAGCAGGATAGCAATCTAGCTTATTGAGATACCAGACAAACATGGCTACTTTACACTTTAAAGGGGACATATCAGAAAAAAAAATTTTTTTTTTTAGTGCTTGTGTACATCCATTTGGGTATCAGGAGTGCCTACCAACCCACAAACTGTGAAATAAGACAACCCAGTCAGGTTTTTTTGGGCTGCCTAGATCAGAAAACATGTGATTCAACAAGCTGTTCAGATTTGGCTCCCCTTTCTATATCAAATGCAGGCTAGAATATCCCGCCCATAGATGTATAAAGAGTACTTGATACAGCTTTGGCAGCGGGCTTCCGTTTATTCCTAGTAATCGGATCTTCCGGCGATCTTCCGCATTCATTGGGCCCATAGAGCAGGCGCAGTCGAGTTTCCTTTAACCCCGCCTCCCAGCCCTTGAACTGGGGTTCATTCACATGAATGGTGGAGGGGAAATAACTCGGCTATTAGTGCATTTTACAAGTTTTAGGACCTAGTGATTTAAATAAGGGCTATTCAAGTGTTCTTACTGGGAAGTAATGAGTTGAGGCAGATGGAGGAGCGTGGTTCTTCCCAAGTTTCTATCCGTTATAGGGTTACCACTGTCGCACCAAGTGCTCATGGGGGATCTTATGTTGGGTCTCTAAATTATAGAGTATGGTCTGGATCTGCTCTATATGAATGAATATATTTAATGAAGCGTTAAATAAGAGATTAAGAGTTAATTGTTAATTTTATTTTAATTTGAATTGAAGTTTATTTACCTAAGAAAAAAATATCCACTGATTTACAGATGTCTCTTTCCCAATGTAAGTCTATGTGGAAAAGTCTTTTTGGGCCGGATGGCATCACGTGACGGACCCGGCAATTGTAATTCCACCTTTTTGGCCACTACGAAAATTTGCGTCAAAGCCCGGCGATCTTCCTGGGAGCTTGATACCGCCCACGGCTTGAGAACTACCTTTGCGAAGGTGCACCTTTTTTTTTTCCGCAAACCAATCGGAGCAGACTGGGCTTTTTCAGGAGGGGGTCTTAAAGAGACAGGAGCTAAAACAGAGCGTTTGAGACAGAGAGTGAAAATAGGTATATTCAGATAGACGGTATGAGAAAAATAATGTGTTTTTGGAACATAAAAGCATGTAAACATGTTCTAGTAGAAACCCAAAATACAGATATGAACCTGACAATGAGCATGATATGTCCCCTTTAAACTTGTAAAGTTTCAGTAGCAGGTTTAGATAGTGAGGTTGAGCACCAATGGTTGTAACTGTAAATAGCGAGAAAACTATGATTTGAAATAGCATTAATAATAGCTACCTCCTCTTTTACCTGAGTTACTCTTTGTGTTTAAGTCAATGTTACTGAAGGCTTTGCTAACAAGACAGGATGCTTACAGGCTAACATCACCCACAGTCCCATCACATTTAAACGCAACACGCATGCACAGAAAACAGACAAATCTCCTCAACAAAATATATAAAATATAAATGAACAAAATCAAAAGAAGAGGTCTTTATGCATTTTAAAAATCCCAATACGGCCTTCGGCTTTCCTGTGTGAGCTAATGTGGCAAAAAAAGATATGAGATCTCCAACTGAGAGCAAAACTCAAGCAGACCAAGTCTCCTTTAATTAATAATTAATTTATTCCAGACTACAAGTCCATCTTAAAAACTGCATATTATTAACAGAAGTGGATAAGAATTTGCACTCATGCTGCGCTTGAAAGCTACGGCTCCCTCGGCTTCACCAAAATGAGCTTCATATCAACCAGTGAGATTATTCCTGCCTTCAGTGCAGATCTGCCTGAGAGAAATGATTGCGTCTACAAATGATGTGAAAAGCACAGTCCGCTCCTTGACAATGAACGGGGATATGCCACAATGAAAGAACAGGACACACCATTTTCCACACATGATTGTCTTGTGAAATTTAACTAAATGGTTAGGTTAGACAGTTTGGTCAAAGATAAGAACCTAAAAAAAAAAAAGTTCATGAATAAATAATAAAAACACTTGAGTTGAAATCACTCCAACCACAACAATGTTAGTCTGCAGTGCATTATTTCACTGTCAGCCTGCTTCTAGTGCATCCCACATGTAATCCCTTCTGGTGGAAAAACATATCCTATTGTGTACGGAGCACCAGGAGGTTGTGCTAATCCATCACTGTGGCACACCGGGTTGTAAGAATCCTGTCACTGTCTGTCTATTTTTAACCGATCATATTTGTTTTCTTGTTCGCCAATATTATATAGACTTATTTTGCATTGCTGTTCTGTGTGTGTGGATTACGGTGAATTCTCAAAAGAGTGGTCTTTATTCACCTCAGCTGCAGACTTATGCAGACATTATTGACAGGCCTTTATTTAGAATTTCCTCCTACGTTTATCTTACATTGACGTAGGTAAAGTCAATTATTAATACGCTTCCATTTCAACAGTCACGAGTGTTCCTGCTTTGGCCGCCTGTGACTGTAACTGACTGCTTCAAATGTAAAGTAGTAATTAGTACAAGCAGTGCAAACAAAATGTAAAAACGACAGTAGTCTGCCATCTGTGATATTGCATTACTCAAAGCATTGGGCATGCGCAAAATGAGGGAGTGGACGTCATCGTTTCCAGAACGAACAAGCTTCGTTTTACACGTCCGCACTGATAAAAAGTAATCAGAGTTTTTAAAAGTCCGACCTTAGAAGGCCTTTTTCAAAATATCTATTTTTGTGACCCAAAACTCTGTTTGCGTGTGGACAAGAGGCCAAAACGTAGAGGTAAATATCCGTTTATGCCCATACAGTACCTCACCCAGTAGCACCCCCTATTGAAGACTTGTCTGAGGCCTGTGCTCAGTTGCTGTAGATCTGTGCAGTGTGCCGGCGTATGATTGGCTGCCTGGATGGTTGTACAGTTCCACGCTCCAAAAAGTTTCTTAGCTCAGCTGCTTTCCTTCATTGTTTCAGTGTGCTTTTTTTTTTTGTCGGACCAACTGTTTGTCTGACCATGTTTACTGTTGGGAAGTTATACAGGAGTAGGCCCACAAGGTGACTAGATGGATTCATTTTTGCAATTATCCGTCAATGCTTTTAAATGACTCAACTCCTGCAGAGCACGCGTTAGCATTATTATGTTAACATTTCCAAGCTGGTGGGATAATTGCAACTATGGTCCACTTAAAGTCAATTTACTCAGCAAAAAAAAAGGAATTCAGATAAGCTGTGGTTTCAGCCACATCAGAGAGAACAGGTCTATGGAGCCAAACATCTAGATTTAACAACAATAAGCTGCTACAGGCATTCATCTACAGGAATAAGCAGTGAAACTATGTGTTTGCAAGGAGCAAAACAAGATATGAATAGATACTTTTTTATCTACAGTACATTCAGCAGACTGTTTTTCATCACCATTAACAAAAAAAGCAGCAAATTGGTTGTTTGATGGGAAATTGCTCTTGTCCCAGTTTCCCAAGAAGAGAGTCTTAACATCCCATGTATGGTTAGGACCGATAAGGCAAACATGACAAAGACTTGGAACCCTTCCAAATGCCTTGTAGAGTAACAAGCAGGTTAGCACCCTCTCTCTGGGGTTCAGACTCCACAATGTTTCTCCAGGCTGTTTGTTGCTCTCAAACTGTAAATTTGGACTTGTCAAATTAAGCTTGGCAGGTTTTCAAAGTATCACTGCTGTTAAGAGTAGCGAGCCGTGGTGTATGAAGTCATTCAAGTCCGAAAAAACTAGAAAGAATTCAGGTGTGCACCAAGCCAACAGTCCTGCTGGAAGAGTAATGATTTTAGTGTGTGCTGTTTATTACTATTGCTATTTTTGCAGTGCTTTTTGATGAAAATATGATTTTACTGTAAGAAGATATCACACAACTTTAATGTATGTTGTCAAATTATGCCTTTCGCTTGCAACCATTAAGTTTTTTTGAATTTGTGAAAAAGTGTTTTAACAAAAAATAAAAGTCTAAAGCTATAAAGTGCAACAGGAATGAAACCTAAAACCAGTTAGCATTTTCGCTTCCCTCGTCTAGAAGTCAGTGGATTTTTTAAAATGTTTTTTAGAGTATTCAGGGGGCAAAAAGGGTCTGATGAAAGATGCTGTTTTATAGGTACTATTAGATGCATTATGGGAAATGTAGGATCCAGCAGTTTTGGAGATTGACCCATACTAGAAGTCTTAAAGTAAGGATATCTCGGCCTCTGCTGTTTCAGTTTTGACCATTCTACTTTAAATCAGCCTGTTGGGAGTTCTCCAACTTTATGGAATTACAATACAAAATCACTTGAGAACCCCTTTAACCAAGTGATTTACTAGCCTAAACCCACACGCTGACTGGTAAGGTTGGGTAAGCCCTGACTGTTGGTAGGAGATGGGACTAAAGCATCAAAGTCACACGTTTTACACCCAACCACCCGCGCCTCCCCTCCTACCTAAGACTATTTTCAGCACTATGTCAATGTCACGCTACTTCCGCTTCTGCTACTGAGAAAGCTCCAGTTTTTCTGCTGAGTACAGTCTCACATTGAATGCTGTGACTGAGGCTGAAAGGTACAGCACCGTATCACCGGTATCTCATCATATCTTTGTATGATCTGTCATTTCTGAGTACTGACACATACCAGGAAAGGTGTCATCAGTAATCATCTTCACTGCAGAAGCGGCCCACGCTGTAGGAATGGCTGATTTTGCAGATGGTGACACGATTGGTCACCTTTAGCATTTCGACTTGAGTTATGTTATTCATTTTATTATTTAAGATTATGGAGGTTAAGAACACTTTATGAAAACACTCTTGTTTGCATTTTATTGTCTATCTGTATTTGTAATATATTCCAACATCAATTCATAACCTTTTCAAAGTTAACATTATTTCTAATATCCGTAACTGCTGGAAAAATGCAAAGTTTACAATGGTATTTTTTATATATATTTTGTACAATTTGCAAATACAGTGCATTATAAGTTTGGTTGTAAAATTATTTTGTATTAAAATAAACCTTTATTATGTAACACCGACTCTCCAATGACTTTTTGATTGCAGTTTTCATGAATAATATTTCTGTCAGTACAGGTTTGGGATACAGCTTTATTCAAAAAGAGCTGTCATACAGATCTACTCTTTGTTTAATTATTGAGCTGTAATAAGTAGTTTGACAAACACACTGACTTTGCTAAGTCTTTTTTTGATCCTGTCAGCATATTAGACACCATAAAGGCTCTGAGCTCTCAAACATAAAAGGTGAGATCTGGGCTGATTGAATTGGCTTTCACGCCTTAATACTAACTCTGCTGCGTTTGCCCATTTGGGCTGGTGTGAAAGTTGTCAATCAAATACCCTTGCGGACCAAACAACTGGGCCGAGACCTTCCCAGCAGACACTGGGGCGGTTTATTTGTGGTCTCAAAAAAAAAAACGGACCAACCAACGAACCAACCACTGGATTTCTTGATAGTAGATAAAGTGAATTTAGCATGAATTAAAAAAACTAACCTACTCTTATATCCATCTGATGGTTGTGAACAGTTCAGGAGGCGATCTCATAATCGATATACATAAGCGATGTGGATATTTATGCATATCATTGGGTAACCATGGTAACACATATGCTTGCCAGCTTTTTGAGTGCTGAGATTTTGGCTAATCAGAAAAAAAGCAGATAAAACTGTGGTCTGTTGTGCTTGAATCCCACGTTGTGCATGTCATTGTGTATCCTGGGATCTAACAGGATGTCATTATTTCTGTGACTTCCTATGAATTTGTAGGCTGCTTGAAACTGTCAGGCTGCGGTCCAAAAGTAAAAAATATGATGGGAAAACGTCATGAGGTCAAGGAAAGATGTGAAGGAGAATTCAGAAGGAAAAAGGCATCTGCGGTGTTCAGAGAATCTGACTGCACTTTCACTATAAGCTCCATAATTATGATGCGACAGCGGTGGATGTTATTGACGTGGTTCTGCCGTGGTAAAACTACAATGTTCCGAAGATGGACTACAAAAGGCTCTATTTCACCTTGTGCGTTTTTAAATATATCTTTCAGTGACAAACTGCTTCACCTGTGGTGTGTGAAAGATAGATACCAAAGGTCCTTCTTCTGCTGGAACACTTTACATCAACATATAATAAAGGATTATCTGACCTAACGTGGACAACCGGTGAAAGATATCACTTCATTACCAAAGATGGAATTGATATGAAGAAGGAATAGCCTATAGGCTACCACAAAGTTTATATGATAAATATTTAGTTATTTTTTTATTCATGGTGAAGGAGTAGAACCAATAAATGTATATTTCTTCCTACTCCTTTTCGGACGTAATATTTATTCATGTTGATCATTTGTTAATTGACAGTTTGGTATAGGTTTACTCTTCATTTTATTTGTTACCGTTTTGTTTTTCACTTAATAAAATAAATAAAATAAATAAAATAAATAAAATAAATAAAATAAATAAAATAAATAAAATAAATAAAGTGAAACGAAATGATTGTCACTGTCCACTCATATTTATGAACATGAATCCCAACTAGTATATGACTGTATGGAAATATTATTTAAGATAAGCATATTGTGTGTTTTCATGAACGGCAGAATGGTGCGTCGCTTTAAAAGTTGCGGCCGCAAGGAATTGTGGGATGTTGTTATCTCCTTTCCTTTGGTAAAGGACGTTCCAGTGTATCCTCTGCTAAAGGAGATAAGAAAGAAAGCATTGAAGCGCCTTTCCTTAGCATTTAGAGAATTCGACCAGCTGTTTTTATGGCTGCCACTTAGATACTTCCGGGTCATTCCACTCCGTTAGAAACCTTCCTAAGACAAAAAGGACTTTTTGTCCGCAGCCTCCAACTTCACGACAGCTTTTTGTCACCGCATCCTGCTGCCGCCTGATCTCGTCCACATTCCAGGCGAGGGGCACTTCATCTTGAACAAGTCTACTGCATTTTGCAGGATGAGGTCATCAAAACTGTTCAATCAATGTGTTACTTGTCAGTCCATATGACTTCATGTTTACTCCTCTTGGTTGGAGAAAGTCAGTGCGTCACGAAAATGTCAAGTAAAAAATAAGACTGAAGTTTATTATTGAATAAAAATTAGTTCCCATGTGCTTTGCATCTTTGTAAACATGGCCACCCAGTGAGAGTGTTTACACGATCTGATAGAGCACTGGAATTCAAGACATAAACTGAACGCAGACACACATCAATCCACTTTGGAAAAAGGCAGTAGCCACTTTTACAAATACTGCACCATTGCATTGTGGGAGAGTATTGTTGATGAACACTCTACTCAGGCAATTGACCTATGTTAGTGTGCATGCTGGCATCTTTCTTTTGCAAATTTCCACACTGGGGGACTAATAAAGGATTATATCATCTTATTTTAAATTATAAGTTTATTTTGCCATTTTTGTTTTCCAGGGGTACATATTCTTTAGGCAGGTACAGATTTCAGGGTAAAGGTTTACAGGATCAGATGTCTTAAAAAGCACCAGTATGACGCAACAAAGCAAGACAAACTAGCAACTGACTGGGGAAAAGGGGCTGGTTTATGTACTGAAGAGCTGATGAGGGAAAAAAACAGGTGAGCAGATGGGCGGGGAAGGTCTTGTGATGGAGGGGAGCAGGTGACTCATGTGAGCCTCCACTCAACGGGTTCATCTCATTTTAATTAAAGGAGCTGATGATTTCCACCAATCAGGGTCCGCTATAGTACTCACACTCATGTGGACAAGGCCCTGTGCATTCACACCAGTGTTCCCACTTATTCTGGCTTATTAGACCTCTGCTCAGGTTAAAATTGGGTTGAAATATGCTGGAATTACATGAGGTCACCAAACGTCACTTCTCAGAGATATGTCAATCCCGCACAGTCTTTACATGCCCATATGCTCCAGAGACAGGGAGTCTAATTAGTTAAAATCAGTGTAGGGACTCACAATTTTCTCTCAATTTTGACCTTCCATTCACAATAATGCTTACTTACCACACACTAGAAGACTTTGAAAAGACTTTTAAAAGACTGAAGTCTGACACCCTCTCACATCTAAAGACAATGCGTCTTAAAGATCCTATATTGTAAAAAGTGAGATTTGCACATCATTTACATTATAAAGCAGGTTTAGGTGATATATAAATACTGGGAAAGTATCAAAACACTCAATCCATGGAGAAATACACACAGCCAGTAATCAGAAACTGTGCGTTTGAAACAAGCCGTTAGGATTTCTGTCCATTTGTGATGTCGCAAATCTACAATTTAGACCATTTCACAGTTTTAAACGTAAAAATACTAGATGTGTCCCAGTTTATGTCTTGTTGCAGTGTATGTGAATGACATCAGGTGACAGGATGTTAACATGGACCCAAGCTGTTTCCTAGCAATGCAATTCCATTACCATTCTGTTGAAATGCGCTGAAACGGAGCGTTTCAGACAGAGCGTGAATACAGGTATATTCAGACAGACAGCATGAGAAAAATAATGTGTTTTTTTAACATTAAAGCATGTAAACATGTTCTAGTAGAAACCCCAAATACAAACGTGAACCTGAAAATGAGCATGATATGTCCCCTTTAAGTCAGCGTTTTTAGCCACAGACTAAAACGTTTCTTGCAGGGTCACTATTTATAAGACAAGCCTACTTCTAGATTCATTTTGAGATCATACCCATCCTGTTCCTGATGAAAATTTACAAGAAGAAAAACTCTTGAGAAGAAAGTGGACAGAAATTGCTGCAGTCCTCGAAATCAAGCCCCCAGGTCGAGTGCCGGGCTTTGAAGCAAATTTAACAAAACAACGTTACTACAACTTCCGTGTCCGTCACGTGATGCCACTGGGCCCAAAAATACTTTTTCCCATAGTTACATTGGGAAAGAGACATCTGTAAATCAGCAAATAATTTTTTTTTTAGGTAAATCAACTTTCCAGTATGAACACTTAAATAGCCCTTATTTAAAGGGTATAGTTATAGTTGTAAAATGCACTTATAATGAAATCCAGAATCATTTTCCTTCCTCCGTTCATGTGAATGAGACCAAGATCGCGGCTGGATAATAGACTGTATATAAGAAGTGGACGTAGTCAATGTGACGTCACCTGTTGGTTTGTGGACTGCCGTTTTAAAGCTTCGAGTTCGACATTTTGGCCGTCGCCATCTTGTTTTTTCTGCAACCAGACGTGACACAAGAGGTTGGAGCTAAGCACAACCGAACGCTGAATAAGACATTTTTAGGAGACCAAAATGTTACAATTAACTTTGATGAACTGAAAACACACTGTGAAAGGGTTAAAGTTCTAAGACGAAAACACGGACAACTCCCAGACAACACCGTGGTAGCGACCTGTCAATCACAAGGTACCCCCGCCCTACAGCATCCCCTGCTTTATGGTCTATTTGACTCTAAGTGGGACCATCATTTACTAAATGAACATCATGCTGTATTGAAGAAGACTTGAAACTAGCGATTGAGACCATAAACTCATGTTTACAATGTTTACTGAGGTAATAAATCAAGAGAGAAGTAGGGTCATTTTCTCACAGACTTCTATACAATATTCTTTTTTTAACCAGAGGAGTCGCCCCCTGCTGGCTGTTAGAAAGAATGCAAGACACTTCTGCATTGGTTTCACTTCTCAGACCCGGAGGTTGCCCCCTGGTTGCAATAGTCAGGCCTAGACATTATAAAAGCATGCATTAGTTTTTCTGCGTCAGCCTGAGAGAGAAATGGTCTAACCTTAGCGATGTTTCTAAGATGATAAAATGACACTTTCTAATGTAGGCTTCAAAGCTGAGGTCAGACTAACACGTTGATTTCGGTCTTTTTATGGGATTTGTTGACAATATGAAAAATATAGACTAACACCAGGCTTCTCCTGTAAGTTTCTCATCCTCTGCTGCTCTCAGCCTCTGTCATTTGCAGTAGTCAGTAGCAGCAAAGTTTGAACACGCACTTCTTTGAGTAATTCCATCATGTGCAAGCTAATGTTCATCCTGAGCTGGGGTGTTGAATGGAAGAGAGGGGGTTGTTTGTCCAAATCCCCTGACAGAGATCTGAGTGGGGTTTAGTGAGTGAGCATTGATCTCCTTTCTCCCTCGTTTAAGACGTTAACGTCCCTTTAGAACGACATTTAATGTGGAAATCCCCCATCAGCTCAGTTCATGCATCTGAACTCACTGAACCTGCTGCACACGCTCAAACACACCAGGGCGTCCACTGGCTACTGATATTAGTTTGTTCTAACGGAACCTGGAACGGTAATAATACTCACTGGGGAGGCGTTTGGGTTTTAATCTTCTTTGCTTCTAAACACGATTGTTCCCTCTGTGGGGACAAATCATCATCATACTTCTGTTTTGACAAAAAAAATCATTGGCTCTGTACTCATAATAAACACTCACTACATTTTCCTCACATCACCTGCTGAGGTAAAAGCAGAAGCTATATGACATAGTTCACCTGAAAATAAGATATCTACTTTTGCAGAAATTGCATTAACTATTGTTTCCCCCAGGTGACCCCATTAGCTGCAAGTTGATGCCTGAGGACGGTTCTTATTATCTCTTGAGAGACGGAGGGTCAAAATGCATTTATGATTTCTTTATGAAAAAAACTGTTGCCAAAAATCCCCTTAGGTGCTCTTGACAAAGCAACAGGACACAAAATTGTATTTTGACAAATATTTATATACTATATGAGATATATCATGCAATAACTGTTAAAAAAAATACAGTTTATTCAGACTTTTCTCCGGCCTTTACACACCGGGTATGTGACGAATAAACATTACAAAAATGCAAAATACATGCCTGCGAATATTGTATGTCTAGGGCTTTTATTGTGAAAGGTAAGAATGGAAGGAGTGAATCCGGTCTGCGCTGCCTTTGCCAAGGTTGAAAGGAGTAATACAATTTGCCGTCTTGGTTCAATCTACAGCCTTGTTGTTTTTTCTCAAATATAGGCGCAACTCAATCCGTTCCGCACAACGTGATTGGTTGATGCCTTTATTCGTGGTACAAAAGCTCAGAAAATCAACCTTGTTCCGAAATAAAAGTACATCACTTTTTCGCCACGTAATATTTGCGTTCTGTATGAAAATTTTATGTGCAAATTAATCTCATAAAAAAAAACGCTGCTGCTGTGTAAAGGCCTTTAAACTGCATGTCTGAGCGAGGTACAAACCACGCCGACTATACAGGAGAGCGGCCTTGTCATGTTCAACGAAACAAAAAACTACAGAAGATAAAGTTTTTGTGCTGTATGCCAAAGGACTAACTAAGAGATGAACCTGACTTCCCCCCCCTGAATAGAGACAGATAACACTTGCTATCTAACACCCCCTCCTTTCTATAATGCAGGATGCACACTGTGCGTAGGAGGTGCTGATGACTCAGCACATGTTGAAATAACATGAACAAGAAGATAGAATCAGTGTTAACTGGGGGGTGTAATGGTACACAGAAGTCCAAGTTCCGTTCATACCAAGGTCAGACAGTAGAGCTAGTGTCAAAGACAGGCACATTCCTCCTGATGGGGACTGAGTAACCCACTGGTAACTTTGGTAAACTATTTTCATTATAAAAATACGGAACATTTCAAACATTTCTGTATTACACTATGACTGGACAAACACTTTCCCAAAAGGCAACAGGTCACAATACGTTATACAACTGAAAAAAAACATCTGTTATGCAATGAAATTTACACAATAAGGGTTGCTTTTTCCTCATCCCGGTGACCCCAAGCCCCCATGAGGAGCGCCAGGCTTTGAAGCAAATTTTCGTAGTGGCCAAACTGTGGTACTACAACTTCCGTGTCCATCACCTGATGTCATTGGGCCCAAAACATTTTTTCCATAGACTTACATTGGGAAAGAGACGTCTGTAACTCAGCAGATCATTTTTTTTTAAGTAAATCAACTTCCCAGTACGAACACTTGAATAGCCCTTATTTAAATCATTAGGTCTTGTAAAATGCACTAATAGCTGAATCCAGAGTTATTTCCCTTCCTCCGTTCATGTGAATGAGACCCAGACCGAGGCTGGAGCGAGGGCTGGGAGGCGGGGTTAAAGGAAACGCTATACTGCGTCTGCGCTATGGACCCAATGGATGCGGGAGATCGCCGGATGAACCGGGTACTTTATCACTCGGCAGTCGAGCCATTTTGGCTTCATGTACCACTGAGCAACTCTCATAGGAATGAACGGCCGCCCGCCTACAACGCTGCATCCAGTTCTCTTTATACATCCATGGGTGACCGACATCTGGGTGATGCCGTTAAATGCGTCTTAATATGTTCAATGCATTTCCATTCACATCCCCTACAACAGTGGAGCAACACTGACACAACACGTCCTCATCTCATACAAAACTCTCTCTCTCTCCGTTGCTGTTGGAACTGATTAGGCCTTTTTCACGAAAGACATTTTGACATGTCACAGCAGAAAAAGCACAGGTGTAAATAATGAAATTAATGATTTGATTTCAGGTTCACGGCACTCACTGGAACATTTGAATACCACAGAGCCATTAGAGCCGTTAGAGTTATCAGTAACACCTTTGTTTTATTACTATGGCAAGTCAAAATGTCTGCTGTGAGAAGGCCTCTCGCACACCAATCACCTTGTTGTGCTAACGGCTAAAGGTTTATGGGCGGAACTCATGCTTGTGAAATTTGGTTCCACATTCCGTGCATCAACCTACATACCGTGTATTTTGCGTGCATCGGACCATGATCCCCCTACAGTGACGGTTCGGTACGAATACACAAACCATTACAGCCGGAGTGCTAACGTTAGAAAGCTAGTGGAAGCTAGTGAGTAGAAGCCTTGCTTGCTAGCTTCCACTTTCCCAGTGAAATACAAACTTAAAGTGGCAGTAGACAGTATATTTTTGGCATCATTGGGCAAAAATTCCATAATAACCTTTCAGCTTATTGTAATTCAAGTGTTCTGAGAGAAAACTAGACTTCTGCACCTCCTCATGGCTCTGTTTTCAGGCTTTAAAAAATCTAGCCCCTGACGGGAGACTTTGACCAATCTCAGGTCGTTTCATTGAGAGAGCGTTCCTATTGGCTTTGCTCCGGTCATGTGACCGGTACTTTTTTTTACTTTCTTTACTCCCATGATACTTTGCCTCGTGGTAATGCGTCTGCCTCCGACTGGCTCCCTGAGGCTGGTTGAAATTATGACAGGAAAAAGAAATTAATTTTCTCTCAATGAAAATCATGGTCTGCTAGAAGCTTAAGACAAACTAGTCTACTAGTAGTGAACTCAAACAACGAGAAACAATCATGGCTGCTAGTGATGGAGACAGAAAACAAATGTGGGAAAGCACCTGTGGTTGAAACTGCCCTTGAAACAGATGAAGCCGTGATTGAAACAGCTGTTCTGTATTTTGAAACAGTCAATAAAAGTCAAGTTAATAGTGAAGCTGTGAGTTTCATTACTTTAAATGCATGTAATAAAATACAAATGACAATTATAGAAGGTAATCTGCATGAGTATATAGGAAATATAGGAAAAGAAAAAAAAATATTGATAATAATCATCCACCTGTAGTGATCAATTTGACCTGGACAGACATGATCACCTTAATAAGTTTTCATTGTATATCAAATATAATTCTAATGTCTTGGATTGTCCATTTTACTTAATGTTTTATTGTGTTTTGCTGTCACTATGGCTTCCACCAAATTTCACCGAGTGAGTCAGTATCCTTTGAATCCAGGAAACGCACATTGATTCCGATGAATTTCACATATCAGTGTTTGTCTATTTTTAGAAAGTTACTTCTGTAGAAACAGAGTGGCCTCCTTTAGAGAGTTGCAGGGAAATTGACTAATTTCTTACTGTAACTGCTATAGCAACTGCAATGTGAGAAATAAAAAAGGGCAAACCCTCGATGTGAAGCTAAAATATATCATTTACCATCATACACAAGCTGTCTACTGAAAAATACAAGACAGGTGCGGACATGATATAACGTGTTTACGCAAATTTGTTTTAACACCACTAATTTCTCTAACGCATTAACGTAACTTGCGATTTTTAGGTTGTAGCGGGCTCAGTTTTAAAGCTAGAATGAAGATACTGGTATCATATGAAACTAGAAAACCTAAGGAATCCATTGGTACCATGGCATACTTACGTATCGCAAAAGAGGCTAAATGATGCGCGAAAGAAAAAACTAGCATAGAGAATTTCAAAGGGGTTCCTTGACCTCTGACCTCAAGATATGTGAATTCTATGGGTACCGTTTTGGTACAGTTTCTTGCATGCAGTACAAATGTGTTATTTTCGCCTATACTAAAATGGTATATTTGAATATTTCTGCATTTATTGCTTTATTGATAGAGACAGAGATAGTTATGAAAGGGGGGAGAGAGAGAGAGAGGATGACATGCAGCAAAGGGCCACCAATCAGATTTGAACTTGGGCCGCTGCAGTCACGACTCAGCCTCGGTACATGGGGCGTCCGCTCTGCCCGGTGAGCTACCGCGGCGCTCCAAACAGTCTTGATTTACATAAATTGGGTATGACTGTAAAGCTGAGACTCTTGTGGATCCAATTAGCCCAACTGCATGATGATGTTAGTCCTCATAGTAGCCATTTCATTGTGGTGAGACCATTTTTTTTAAACTTGACCTCACTGTAAAAAAATTACCCGTGGTGACCTCTAGGATAATCACAGCCTCATGAAACTTTACAACCACAAACTAGAGACCTAGAGCATTCAGAGGATGGATGGCTTTCCTAGCTAGATTGACAATAGTGGTCACAGTACAATGGTTTCTGAGCAGTCTCCACAACAGAAGTGCTCGCCATCCAATCGCAGAAAAATACAATTTTTGCAGGAATCTCCAGATGTCAAAAGTTTTTTATACCAAATCATAGCATGGCTTTTTCTATGGTGTTCCTCAAGGTCTTGGTGTCTTAATGTGGTATTTTGGAGGGATTATTGATCATTTTTATCAATTCTCCAGTGGTTGACACACAGTTCGGAGCTGCACTTCAAATTAATCTTCAGGTTCCCAGCTTTCAGATGATGTACACCACTTCTATGTGACATCTACTGTTGACTATTTATCTACCTCTGAACATCCCCTATCCCCCACCCCTACCCCTCTAAAAAAGAGGAAACTGACCCTAGAGTGGTACCTAGACCGTTACAGTTTGAAGCGTATAGGGCCACCGATCAAGCGGCGTTATTTGACTAGTTGGGAGTGAGATCATGTTCACGGAGTTCCCAAGGTCACAACCTTATCTGGGACCCACTTGTCTTGTTTTATCAAACATGCTTGATACGTGCTCTTCTGCAGTAGTTTGCTGCTTCTTGACGTCGACTCTTCTAACTCTCAGCACTATTCCAACATCAAGATGGTTATCAGTTGGTTTGACTGTCATATTAACATGTGCACGCATGCACTTGGCCTGTCTGGGTGAACACAGCTGTAGAGTCTACAGAACAGTCCCGGAGGAGACTGTCGAAGGGTGTGTTGATACAGTATGCTGTGCTTTCAGCCAATCCCTCCCCCTTATACACACTTGCAAACACACACACACACTTCTCTGGAACTTCCTTCCCCAAGCTGAATGACTTATCATGGAGTGACTTGAACTCACTGTTAGTCAGACAGCTGGCCTTCAGAGTCAGACAACAAGCCAATATCTGCTGGCCAGGCGGTAAGTCAACTCAGCTTATCATGATCCGCATTTCCTGTGCTCCTCGCCGTTAAGGTATTGCTTCCTAGCTCTGCTTATTTTCATGCCTTACAGGAGCTCTCATGCAGCATTTAATAGCTCTGCATTTTGTGTTTCTGACAGATTTTCCCGCTATTTGAGAAGAAGATGGAAGCTACTACAACATATGGATATGACTACAGCGCTGATGCGTTCACAGCGGCCGAAACATGTGATGTGGAGCGCATCAACTATCTGGGAGCTCAGCTATCCACCCTCTACTACTTTATGTTTCTCTTCAGTCTCTTTAGCAACGGGCTGGTCCTGGTCATCATCCATCGGTGAGTGGACCAACAATAACTTTAAGTCTAAATGAAAACACTGAGAACACACTGCAGAAGTAATTTAAAAAGAGTATGTCACAAACAAATGGTGTTTTGGTTTTGCAGTTTAAAGCAGTCAGAGGTAGCAAGTGTATGCATGGGCCTCAACACTTCCTACAATGGGTCAATTTTAAACTGTTTAGTGATTTACCTTCTAGAATGCACACATTTACTATAACCTGTGAATTAAATTATATATATATATATATACATATATATATATATATATGTATATATATATATGTACAGTATATACTGTGTATATATATATATATACTGTCTTTACTAGGTACTTGTTAAAGTTGTAATCCTTTCACAAACATTTCAGTCCTGGTCATAAACTGTATATAAAGATGGACGACATGACGGCTCTCCAAAAGTGAAGCCAAAACATCTTGATCGCCCCCTGGTGGCTGGCTGCAGTATAGGTCATAAAGCCCGCCCCTTCCATGTTAGCGGATGGGACATGGGCCAAACTAAAAAGTCAAAGTACACGTCAAATACACTTTTCCCAAAGATGATTTCTCTCATTTTAGGTAGTTCTTATCACGCTGATGTATGTTCAAGTGTTGATTTTTTTCTGAGAAGTTTGGTTTTAATTAGGTATTTGATGCTATAAAAAGGGGGTGAGACGTCCCGATTGGCAGCTGTGATTGACAGCTGCCAATGAGATATTTTCAGAGAAAAATTACTTTCTTTTTCCCGTCATGATTTCAATGTGCACGCAGCCTCAGGTATCCAGCCAGAAAGCAGACTGTCTGTGAGGCAAAGTATCAAGGGAGTAAAGTAAAAAATAAAACACAAATACAACTAACGTTAGTCTAATGTAGTTTTAAAATGTTTTTCCATATGTTGTCATGTAGGAAAAGTCCCAAAATGAACACTGTAAGCGGACTACTTGATTACTATAAGCGAATTGTTTAACCAGCGTATAGGAATGATTCTGTCCCAAGCTTCTTGATCCATATAAGCAGTTGCTGTATAACGTTATACAACGCAACCGTCACTAATGCTTAGATGTTAACGTAGCTGCTCAGGGATTGAAGCTGTTATTTTCTCATTTTGACAATCTAACCGTTGACAACACATTAGTTAAGGTTGTAAGGACTATACAATACAATATGCCGAATTGTTATTTTATGGGTTATTGTTGTTCAGACGATTGAGCTAAGACAGCTAATATGTGCCAGCGTCAGTTGTCACTTGTTGCCACAGTAAATATTCACTTATTCTGCAACCTGATGGAGACACCTGTGTCAAACTCTGACATTTATCCATTTTTTTCCACACTAACTGGCATCTTGATCGCTGACGACACAGAGATACCACGTGATACCAACGTCAGCGTTATATGATTGGCTCACAAGCCTTGTTAGAATATATATCCTCCACAGATATAAACAAAACATTCAATTATGACCCGTCAACATTTTTAAAATGATTAATTTACAGTCATATTTTTTTTTGTGAGGAAAAGCCAGGACTTTATTCGGCACCTTTCTAAAAGCTCCACGGGTATATTATTTTTTTTAAATGATTTGTCTACATAAAAATGTTATCAATATGACCTTTAAAGACATTATTCCGCTTGCCTTATTGGAGTCTGAAATTTGGGAGCCAGAATGGACAGAGTAGGTTTAGGACAGGCTTCAGTTCTAGACCATTCGGTGCATCGGTGGATACGAGTGGACATGTCATCAGCTTGTCAGAAAACAAACACACTGGGAGAGTATAATAAGATGAAGTCATACTCGAGCTTCTTATTCTTGTATTCTTGAGAGGAATACAGTAGCTATCCAGCAGGTAAAGTTCCTCTCTCTAAGCCCCCTGAGTTACCTCCACTCTGTCACTGTCTGCCAACTCTCCTTTCTCCACCACTGCCCTCTACCTTTGTGAGCAAACAAATATTTCTGGTGGTCATGGAAACACAAATGACAATGTCAGAGATGAGCTCAGCAAAGTCTCCCTGGGCCTCGCACTGAAAGAGTGTTTATAATGCAGTATACTATAGAGGGTTGAGGAGATGCTATGTCAGCTGCATGCTGACGGGGAGATTTTTATGGAACCATTCATAGCTCAGAAAATACAACCGAAAACTGGCCTCCTTTTCTTTTTTTCACATATAAAAAGCCAGTTAAAAAGGAAACAAAATTGCAAGGCAAGACTGAAATTATATCCAATCAATATCAATATCAGTATTATTCCTTGATGCATTAACCTCTGAGAATAGGGGTTATGATTCACTAAAGCTGGGAATGTTTGGCTTCTGTTTGTTGGCTTCTATTTCAGATCTTAAATTTGCAGTATGAATTATGTATGACTATGTTCCTTAAGACTAAACACTATGGAGTCAAACATTCCACAGTAACAAAACATTCAATGATGATCCACACTTTGAGTGTGTAGGATTTAAACCTTTGGGGACTCCTAGTGGAAGTATAAAAAAGACATTGTTCCAGCCAGCACAATACACCACTATCCCTCTAGCAACCCCCCAATAGATCTGACCCAGGGGAAAGCTGAATTAGTTAAAAGCAAGATGTAGACTAAGAAAGTTTTATCAGGATTATTGCCATTATCACTATTTTTTTCTCTACAACAAAGAGAATAATGCTTCATTCAATACGTATCTCGATACATGGTCTGCGATAGGATACAAGAACGATACAGTTAACCATGTAACGATTCGATACAGTTCGATATAACACTACTTAGATATGATCCGATTCAGCTTCAATTCAATTCAGTTTAACTAAATTCATAATATTCTCATGATGTGTCAGATATTTCCTTTCCCAATATGGCTCAATGCAGGTCATTGGCCATGGTTGCAATTTAATGATATAACCTTTAATTTCAACTGTTGTTTTTTGTATTCTAAATTTACTGGAAATACTTGATGCACAGACAAGTGCTATTCCACTGCACTGACATTGGCCAAAAGCCAAACAATGTTGACACCATAGACTGTGTTGACGCCATCTGTACCCAGCTAGCTGCTAAATTAGTGTAGATGTGGGACACTAGGACCCAGAGGAGATTTTAGCAGTGGAACACTAGGCAGTCTAAGAAGCAATGTAAATTTATGGTCGATATGGTCAATTTCCAAAACTTGCAAAAACTCTTGCGAGACTCGCTGCCCGATGACCTATCCTAATCTTAACCATTCAAGGTCAATACCTAACCTTAACTATTCAAGGTCAATGCCTAACCTCAAACATTCAAGGTCAATGCCTGACCTCAACCATTTGAGGTCAATGTCTGACCTGAACTATTCGAGGTCGATGCCTGACCTTAACTATTCGAGGTCAATGCCTAACATCAATCATTCAAGGTCAATGCCTAACCTTAAATATTAAAGGTCAATGCTTAACCTCAACCATTCAAGGTCAATGTCTAACCTTAACCATTCGAGGTCAATGCTTAACCTTAACTATTCAAGGTCAATGCCTGACATCAGCCATTCAAGGTCAATGTCTAACCTTAACCATTCGAGGTCAATGCTTAACCTTAAATATTCGAGATCAATGCTTAACCTTAACTATTCGAGGTCAATGCCTGACATCAATCATTCAAGGTCAATGCCTAACCTTAAATATTCAAGGTCAATGCTTAACCTCAACCATTCAAGGTCAATGCCTAACCTTAACTATTCGAGGTCAATGCCTAACCTTACCCATTCAAGGTTGATGCCTAACCTTAACCATTCAAGGTCAATGCCTGACTTCAATCCTTCAAGGTCAATGCCTAACGTTAACCATTAGAGGTCAATGCCTAACCTCAACTATTTGAGGTCAATGCCTAAACTTAACCTTGACTTGCTGGATAGACTGCTGCACTCTGCTCCTGCTGCCCCTCTGCGGAGAGGCAGGGCCTCTCACGGTTTACAGACACCTCACTCATACACCCACTTTCTACATCTAAGTCATACACACAGATAACATGTAAAAAGTGGCTCAAGTGGGGCTATTTTGGACTGTATCAGTTTATGACTGATGTATCAGTTTTTGACCGATTCCCCTCAAAATTTGAATCTGATCCAGAGTTTTGTATCGATGTAGCGGCATCTAAGACTCTTTTATTGATTTTCCGACACATATCAGTTAATCTCACACCTAAAAACCATCTCAATCAGTGTGAAACATCAGTGTAAAAAATGCTTGTGTGACCCATAAGCCTTTAGTTGTTCTCTCCATCTAACTGTTGAAATGTCCCCCTCCTAGGTTTGAGAAGCTGAACACTGTGACCAACATCTTGCTGCTGAACCTGGTGTTGTCCTCCCTGATCTTCATGAGCAGCCTTCCCTTCATAGGAGTCTACACCCAGGTCTCCAACTGGGTGTTCGGCAAGGTCATGTGCAAGATTGTTTGGTCAGTCTACTATCTGGGCTTCTACAGTTCTGTCCTCTTTCTAACTCTTTTGACCTTCGACCGACACCTTGCAGTTGTGTACTCCTTGGGCGCGCCGCGAGTGAGGAGTCGAAGCTATGCGGTAGCCTCCTGCGCTGTGGTGTGGCTGGTCAGCGGCCTGGCATGCATCAGGCCAATGATTCTCCACACCAGTTTTAAATATTTAGATGACACAATGTACTGTCAGGAGTTTCCTGGTGACATACCTTCTATTAATGTGGAACAGCTGAGAACAGCTGGATTTTACCTTCAGCTCATCCTTTTCTTAATCTTTCCGCTGGTTGTTATTATCTACTGCTATGTTAGGATTGCTATCACTGTCATGTCATCCAGGATTGTTACCAAGTTCAAGACAGTCAGGTTAATATTTGTCATTGTCCTGATGTTTTTTATGTGCTGGACCCCATTCAACATTGTAACGCTGATGCAAGACGAAGCCACTACCTGTGAGGGAAAGGAGAGAATGGCTTATGCTCTTGAAATCACTCGTGTCATGGCCTACACTTACTTTTGCATCAGCCCCCTCTTCTACACATTTGTTGGGAAAAAGTTCCAGAACTATTTCAGACAACTGCTGGTGAATAGTTTCCCGGGGTTAAAGAAGCATGTTTCTGTCAGTCAACACAGCAAAACCAATATGTCCACAAAAAGTACAAAAAATGAGGTTTAGGAATGGGAAGCCCTTTGTTTCTCAGGACTGCCTTGTGTTCAACAAACCACTGGCTAAAAACATACTGGTACCGATCAATATCTACTCTTTAGTTAGCTATGTAACTGATTTCACCGTTCTCATGCCGATAACCTTTTATGAATGTCAATTGCCCAAGTCCAGTCCAAATTGAAGCTCCTGTTGCCTCTTTATTTGCTATCATGGCACAAATAATTATTGATAAATGTAGACTAGAGAGGTAGGTTAAGTTTAGCTGAGCTACCGGAAAAGATTATTCCCAGCAGAAAAAAACATGTTTCATCGCTACTCATCACATACCGTCCCTTGGTGTCACGCACCTTGGCCCCTTGGTCGTCAAACCCCTTGGTGTCACTTTATTTTTGGCATCAAAACCATGATAGTTACCCTAGGCGTCATTTTAGGATTAGGAAACAAAATCACTATAGTTAGGTTCAGGAAAGAACTACATGGTTGGTCCAAAAACTACTACGTTTGTTCAGTGAAAATGACACAGAATGTTGTGAACCAGGGACATGAAAGATCAACTTATTGTAACGTGACGCATGGGACAAGAACACTGGTTTCCTTGATGAAAGCCTTGTGTTTATTAGACCCATCCACCTGCCCTCCCGCCCGCCCATTGAGTCTTTTCGCTCTTTAAACTACGTCACCACACTCCCGGCACACTTTATCAGAGCGTTTACTGTTGCCATGGATGGGTTTACATTGTAGTTAATGAAACCCCCAGTGCGTTTCATACCAGCGCTTAGGGGTGCCTTGTGTGGCAGTACCGAACACCAATGGCCATGACAAAGCCTCGGTATTTGACGCTCTGGGAATGAGAACTCCAGCTCTGTATATACAAATCTTTGTGCCTTTTGAAGACTTAGGGAAATGTTTTCCTCCCTAAACTGTTCAAGCATCATCGCTCCAGTGATTTGCAAGGCTTGATCTTGTTTGGCTTTTCCATTGCAGTAGTTCATTTACAAACTGGTTTTAGTGATTTTCTTCCCTCTAGTGGCCAGAAGTTGATTAATGGAGCTCAAAATTCAACGAGCGATTTCCTACGAATGTCCAGCAACACAAGCGATCCATGCGCCTGTGCAAGCCCATGCGGCATTTAGGCAATAAAACTACTTTGTTAGGTTTAGGAACAGATTGTGGTTTGGGTTAAAATAACTACGGAAGTTACGTGATAAATAAGCCAAGGTTGACTTCTGGGTTTCACTTGGGACATGAACAGTGGTCTCCACCCGAACCTCCTCCCTACGCCGACTCGGTCGCCACTTATGCTACGTCACCTGTCCTGGCTCACAATTACTTGCATTACATATGAACGTGGGTTATATACAAAATGTAGTGCATTACTTTTCGTAGGCATAGCTACGAACAGTGTATGAGAACAGCCTGCTAAATTGAATGCATGTGTGGAGCTATAAGAACATTGATGGGAGGGATCTGTAAACCCATGGGTTACGCTCAGTGGCAACATTTCTACAATGTCTGCGCATGGCAGCTATGGTGTGGATAAGGTCAAGAAAATATTGTGGTTATGGCAAATAACCTAAAAGTAAGGTATTGTTGAGTTTAGGCAACTTAAACACTTGGTTAATTGCAGGACATACACTCCTGATGCTATTCACGCCGATTCACCTCCACAAAAGGGCGCACTCACTTCTTCTTGTATTGGCCCTGAATGTTTGCACTATCATAGACGATGCGCTGTACATTTGTTCAGCATGAATGTAATTATTAAGGGTTATTGGCCCTACAACTGTATCAAAAGTTAAGTTGGATTTATAGATCTGCCATAGAGTGCTGCAGGAATGAGGCCTAAAACCCAGAAATGAGTTTGCATTTTAGCACTTCCCGTTCCCTCGTCTTGAAGTCAATGAATTTTTTTAATGGATTTTTAGTTAGATGCCTGAAATAAGGTTTGTGGTTAACACAAGATGAAGAGAATTAAACGTTTTGTTCTACGACATAAAATACACCAATAAATACCTCACTCGTGAATTTTGAAGACTTTGTGTTGTAAAAAAGGCGGTTGCTAACAAGTGGCTAAATGAGATTACTAAATGTTATCACACCAACTCGTCCCCCGGTACAGCCTCGTTGTGTATACTCATGCAACCGTAGTGTAGTTTGTTTATAGCCAAAGATCATAAAAGTGGTGTTCATTTGTGGAGATTATCTTGCTGAACATAAACGTGTGTTTGCCACAGAGCTTATTTTCTGCAATAATCCAAAACCCAATGGAAAAACCCTGTTGGCCTTTTGTCGAGGTAACCAGCGCGATGCTAACTTCCTGGTTGGCTTACAAAAATACGTCATCCATGGAGCACTCTATTGCCAGTAGAGATTATTAATAGTAAAGACAACACTGAGGAAGTTGAACAAAGAACGAGTAATGTAACTAACTATATATAGCGTGCTTCTCCAGAACCATGAATTAAGTGACAAACTCATTGTCCAGTCATTTTCCACCTGACTGCTTGTGTTTTGATTTTGTCCATATTTTATTTTATGATGTTTCTTATGTCACTTTTTAGAGTTTTTTTTATTAGATATGTTTATAGTGAATCATGTGCTTTGTAAATCTGCTTTCAAATGATGAAAAAAGACATTGATTATGATGTAATGTGATTTGTTTATTGTCCATTCAAGTTTTATATGAAGCACATTTCACATGGAAAAGAAAACGGTGAGGAAGCTGCATACACTTCACGGTTGGTTGGTTTCTGTTTGAGTTGCATTTGCCTGTGTAAATCTAAGCTGTTTAATTAAATCAAATCTTTGAATCAGCAGACCACATGTTTCTGTTTTTTACATCCCCTTAACTTGTTTTCTGAGAACCCTCATCTTAGACTGACCTCACTGGGTGAAGGCTGGATTGGAAGGCCAAATACATGTTTTTCATGTTCATTTATAAGAGGACCTCCTGGTTGCATTGTTGATCTGAACAGTTTACTCCCACATAACCAAGAATTGAGGTAAAGAGCCAAAAATGCTAGCATGAAGAAAATCAGCCTGATCTCACAAAATATGTGTAATGACAACACTTTATCATCCCAACTCAACACTTGCCCGACCCCTCTGCGTCACTTTTCCTTCGCAGTAAACACATGCTCAATGTTGTGAATTAAACAAAAACACTTGCTTAGGTTTAGGCAACAAAACCACTATAGTTAGGTTTAGGAAAAAAACAACATGGTTGGGCTTAAAACTACTACATTTGTACAGTGAAAATGTGAGTTGACGTTGTGAACACGTGACATGAACGAATAGCTGACTGTAAAGTGAAAGTTAAACGTAACGCCCAGGACGCAAACAGCGTCTCCCGGATGAAAGCCCTGTGTTACGCTAAAGGGTGCCTTGTGCAGCGATAGTGAACACCGGAGGCCGTGACAAAGCGTCGGTATTTGACGCCCTTGGAATCAGAACGGGCTGGAAATGACCACGACCTCTTAACAGCGCATAACATGATGGTGGCTCGGAATGTGTTAAAATTAACAATGCTGGTGGAAAGTCACGTGGGTTCCTTTGTCATGGCAGAAATATGTTTTAATCAAAGTCCACATACAGTAGGGAGGAGGTCAGGGTGACAGGACTTTCACCCTGGAACACAGTCAACACAGTCTCATGGCAGTTTGTGAAATAGTCACAGATTTAATCTATTTTATTTATGTACATAAAAATTAATTTCCCTTTTTTATTTCGTAATGCTCTTCACAACTTTCAACAATAAAAACAAATATCTAGCAACACGTGACGCACGTGTCAATTTCCGCTCCAGTCTATTCAAAATAAAACTACTTAGGAAAAGATCAACTTGGTTAGGCTTAGACAACAAACTACTTAGTTACCTTTCGGAAAAGATTCGGATTCAGTTTGGGTTAAAACAACACTGGAAGTTGCATAACTTAGGTACGGAAGTTAGGTGACAAAAACTACTTAGTTATCTTTAGGAAAAGATCACAGTTTGGGTTAAAATAACTCTGGAAGTGCTGTAATTTGAGTACGGAAGTTACATGACAAATAAATCAACTCTGACTTGTGATTTCACATGGGACATGAACACTGGCCTCCTGGGCGCAAGTCCTGTGTTTTTTGGCTACATAATTTATTTTAACTCAAACCATGATCTTTTATTTCCTAAACCTAACCAAGTTGTTTTATTGCCTGAACCTAGATTTTTTCTGTGTAGCGGCACGTAATTTTTTACATTACATGCCACCACCACATACTACGCTGTTAAGAGGTCATGGTCATTTCACATATTTCTATGAGATCATGTTGAAGAAAATTGGCCTAAGGCTTGAGTCATTCACATATCGCTTAATTTATTTTCCCACAAACAACTTGCCTCCCAAATTTCCCCCTGGGGATCAATACTTGCTTCCGATTCTGAACAATGTTTTCCAGTTTAAGTTTAAAGTCTTGCTGTTTTGTCTAAATTGCCCAACATTTTCTGTCTATTAGATCTGCTCTTTATTTCAAGATTAGATATGTGAAAATAGAAATTCTAATAGAAAATATATTCTTTAAGTGTGGTCCCAGCATGGTTCCTGCTTTAAAGCTCTGGCACATCACCTGTCAGACTGCCTCAGCGCCTAATTTTTCCTCCTCTGGCACGGCTAAATTTCACCCTGTACGCTGCTCTCTGATAAATTGTAAGCCAGGCTTAAATTTTTGCCATTCTTTCCACTGGAGGAGAGAGGGAGGAAAACAAAATCAAGCTGTCAAGGATGAATAGAGGCTTCAGCAGAAACTAATGCTTTCAGATAAGAGGATCTTTCAATCCATTTTTCTCTGGTATGTCGTGAGTAAAGTCAAGGCCAGAGGGAAGTTCAAAGACATTATCGCACTGAAGATTATCAGATTAAACATGTTTTGCAAACAAAAGGGAAGAGGAAGTGAAGTCTTGTGCAACAGAAATTCAGTAGAAGCCGGAGGAAGTGAGTGATATTTTTTAAGTGATGAAGAGGACAGTTGTGACACAAGCACACCCATTCGCACTAGTATGAGTTATCGTAGATAACAGGTCAGCTACTGAGTGTGACCTGCATGTTAACAACAAGCTACCGGCTCACTTTTACAGCAGCTTTTCACCAGCTGCTAGGGAGGTGACGGATCTGATTAATGATATAAAACACACACACACACACACACTCATCCAGGAGGGTCAGTGTGTTAGCTGCAAGCTGCAGTGTTCATATATTATACAAAAAGAGGGACATGTTGTAAGTAAAAGTGCAAAAGTATTATCAGGAAAATGTACCTAAAGTATCTCAATGCAGAGGGAATGTTATACTGTTATATATTATTCGATTAGATTATTATTACGGTTGTATTGATAGTTCAGACACATTTAACTCTCCTTATTGGTCAAGATGGAGCAAGGTTTTAACTATTTTATACAGAGCTGCAACTACTGATTATTTTCGTTATGGGTTAAAGCCGTTTCACACCAAAAAATTGCACGGAAATGAAAAAAAAATGCTTTTTTGGGTTCTTTTGAATGCTTACACACCCCTGCGGAACGTTTGTGCGGTTGAAAAAATATCCGAACGGACCTAAATTTCAGCGGATTTACGCCTGCAGAAATATATGTTTAACCAATGAAATCCTCTGATTACCGTCATTCTGCATAATAAGTAGCCATGTGTTGGGTTTGAAGACTACAAGCCTGAAAATGAAAGATAAAATCTGGAGGTGTGGAGTTAGAAAGAAGTGGGTTTGCCATGCTCCTCATCTCAGACTAGATGCTACAGGCTACTTTAGCTGCTACTAGCATAACACCCCCGAATTTGCAACTGAATTGTTGGTAGACAAGTTGCATGGTGGGTAATGAATGCAACTTGTCTTGGCATTTATTTTTTAAAGACTGTCCAATGTTACAGGAGTGCAATGCTAAATCGGTGCAGTACTCTTAATTTTAGGTTTTGTTTGTTTATTCATTGCTTTTCATTAAGGCCTAGGAAGGAGGTTTTCACCAGCGTTGGTTTGTTTGTTGGTTTGTCCGTTTGGACAATTACTCCAAAAGTTCGTGATGGATTTGAATTAAATGTTTTGGATGGGTGGGGTGTGGCACAATGAACAATCCATTAAATTTTGGTGGTGATCCATGCATGACGTGCTTGAAACCTGCCTTGGCGGAGGCCTGCGCTCTCCGAGTGCACTTCTAGTTGCTATTCTAACCGATATTCTATGAAATATACTGCAATGTTGCAAAAGTGTGGCTTTGGGTAATATGCAAAATTACACCCATTCTTACTTCCACTTTTACTTTGATCAGCGGAAGATTGCACAAAGAGACCACACAATATAAATATGGCCACTGTGTCTGCAAGGCAGTGACTGTCACAAGCATTCTTGACCCTCTAATAGAGTACAAGGCAACACCATCTAACATGAGGCGTTACAGCTGACCAGCACAATAGGCAGCCACACCGTTGCCTTCACTGCCACTCAGTCAGCCGGCAGCCAACTCCCCCCCAGCATGCAGTCAGTTATCCAGTCAGCTTCACCAGTGGCCCGCTGGAAGCTTGTCAGACAGCAGTCAGCCAGTTCCTCCAGCAGAATGTCAGCTCTCCAAGCAGCCAACCAGCCAGTCAGACCCTGGAGGTACACCAGTCTTCCTCCTCCACTCAGGAAATCCCTCATGATGAGGATAACCTCGTTGCCTCCCAAGAACTGAAGGTTCAAATCAAAATATGCAAGCACTATGATGAGGCTGAGGAGGGAGCTAAAGAGTAGTTTTTGTTCGTAATTGTTGTTCTTTTTTTTCATTATGTTTTATAGACACTATATCTGCACAGATATATGGTTCATAACATAAGATTAAAAAAAAAAAAAATGTATCCCATGGGGAAATTGTTGTGTAAGGTTGAGTGTGTTATTTACACGTCCTGACCAGGCCATAGATATAAAACAGTAGATGTGACATGTTCTAATGACTTACCTTTCTAAGATAGAACCATATGGCAGCCATCTTACCTGGGTACAGTTTTAAACTTGCTGTAATTGGAACCTATGGTGAAAGAGGCCTATGTTGCTCTTATAATCCTTGTATTTTTCTACCAATACACCAATACTCTTTTTTATTCTAAGTAATAGTGTGTAAGACAACTGTGTCTGTCTAAAATGAACGAAAAAAAAAACAAAGATTTTGGTAGAATTTTGATTATTATAGCTGCTTATTATAGCTGCTTGGTAGCTTACGGTAAACATAGCTAGTTCACTAACTTTTTATAGTTTTAGTTGACCAATAAGTCAAAAATAATCTCTCATCTACTCTATACTGACGTGCGGAAGGTAATGCCAGCCTCCCTGGTCTCTTTGGGCTTTTGGTAAAGCAGTGAGGTGCTGAACAGCTGACAACCAGTAAGTGGTGATTGTAAACAATACCCAGGTAAGATGGTGGACAATTATCCCATTAGTTATGATGTAATGTCACATCTACTGTTTTATATCTATGGACCAGGCAACAACCTCTGGGTCTGAGAAGTGAAGCCAATGCTGAAGTGCCTTAAACCTGCATTCTTTCTAACAGCCAGCAGGGGGGCAACTCCTCTGGTTGCAAAAAAGAAGTCTGATTGTATAGAAGTCTATGAGAAAATGAGCCTACTTCTCACTCAATTTATTACCTCAGTAAACATTGTAAACATGAGTTTATGGTTTCAATCGCTAGTTTCAAGTCTTCTTCAATACAGCATGATGTTCACTTAGTAAATTATGGTCCCATTTAAGCCTCATTTCTGTTAGTTAGTTAATATACACATATACAAATTCATCTCTTTACAGATATATAACAATGTTTTATATCCATGCAGTAACTTCTCTCCCATATCTGCGGTGGTGTTTCTATCGATGAGTTGCTATCTCTTTTTCGCTGTCCAGTCTAACGTTTACATTTATAATGTTACATTTTTTCACTACATGTTCACTACATCCACTTCTTATATACAGCCTATGGTCCTGACCAAAACTTGAACTTGAAGTGAGGTTTATTTATTTATCCGATTTCCGGCTTTAATCTGATAACTGCAGTATGAGAAAGCTTGAAACTTGTTGACTTGGTGCATATTTCAACCACTCCTTTTGACATGTGCTCTGTACATGTTTCCTGAACATCAGTGACTGTGCAGTAATTGTTCCATTAACCAACGACAAGCACAAATAAAAAAAACAGAATTGCACTTTCTTTGCGTTATTCTCCTGGTACTGTATTGAATGTTTTATGACCACCAGCTCACCCTCTAACTCTCTTCCCACCCGAGAAGAGGAAGAAAGAAAAGAAGAAAGAAAATTTTAACTATTTGCCAAAAAATGTTGTAGAACTTAGTTCTCCGAGGAGATGGGCAGAAGAAAGAGATCTCTCTTGCTTCACCTTCATGCTGTGTTTCATTTTTACTTTTTAATAGAAGTGTCAAGAAGCTCTCAGGGGTCCTCCACTTGTGGGGAATGAGAATTAATTGGAGGATTAGAGCTACATGCACCCTCTACCCTGTCTTGACTTATAACATGGCTTTAGGGTCTGCAGTACTGCTTCTCCTGACTGTGTGTGTGTGTGTGAGAGAGAGAGAGAGAGTTTGAGAGAAAAAAAGCAAGCATTCATTAGTCCCTGCATATTTGTGAGATTGATTATGTATCACATTACTGTAATATTTCTGTTGCAGTTGCTTATCATATGTCTTTGTGTGTATATTCAAGTGGTAGCTGTGTCTCATTTAAACTACTACTTTTAAGATATTTTGATAGGCACCGGCCGGGGGGGAAAGAAACAAATTACATTTACTCTCATTACTGTCACAAAGTTATTTTTTGGGTTCTAAATTTGACTCAAACATGTGTTTTTCTTTTGTTTATGTCCCCTAAAATGTCTGACGTTGACTATACTGGCTTGTATCTGTGCAAAGTTTTGTCACTAGAGACATGGTTCCACATTCCTCTACAGAAGGGGGAGATGTTTGTGCACTGTCCATAAACAATCTAAAATCCTTTTATTAAAAAGCCTGTTAAATATGACATCAAGACTGGTGACGCCAACTCACTCACGATTGCTGGTTGTCATAGTAATGCAATACTCATTCAAGCATGCGTGTTCTCCAGGTTCACAGCAGTCAGTAGCCTAATGACTGTGGGTGCACGGATAGAATGATGTGTCACTATGAATGGAGCTTTGCAGAAAAGGCTGATACAGTTCAGCCAAAGACGAGTGAAATCTGACGGGAAGAGAAAAAAAAACAACCTGTTCTCACTCCCAACTCGTCAAATACCGCCGTTTGGTAAGTGCCCCTCGGAATCGGAATGTATACTATGAATTTAAACCCACTTGCGGTGTTATTCGACGGTCGGAGCAAGTGACGTAGTATTAATAGCGCGAGAGTCAGGGCGGGCAGGTCAAACAAACACAAGACTTTCAACCAGGAGTCCGGTGTTTGTGTCCCGTGTGAAACTAATAGTAACGTTGACTTATATTGTTACATCAGTCTTTAGTCACACGAGTCGTTAGTCAGTCAAGTTAACGTCAACTACAACCGTTTCCTAACCCTAAGTGGTTGTGTTGCCTAAACCTAACTTCCTGTGAAAACAGAAGTTTATTTCGAAAGGAAACTTTGTATATAACGAGTGTATATTGACACACGCGTCGGTCTCTGATGCTGAGGGGCACTGACTAAGTGCTGGTATTTGACTAGTTGGGAGTGAGAATGTGTTGACAAAACTGACACACATGCTCGCTGGTGACATGATTCACATTCCTGCCATTGGTTTCACACTATACCACTGATCAACAAGTAAACATGGATGTAAACAATGCTGGTTACAAGAAAAATTGGCTTTGCAAATGTTATATAAGGAAGGAATGCGTTCAACACATTGCACTCGAGCGTTTCTCAAGCTGTTGCCCGGCAAACGCTGCTTTGTTTCATGTACGTATCATAATAATGGCTTGTATGTCTGCTGTCCTCGGTGTTCCGGTTTCCCTTTTTGAATGACAAATACAGACTACCGCCGCCTGCTGGTGTGGCTTATTTCCTCTCACGCAGGGGCAGAACGCACGTGCTAACTGGCCATCGGCTGTAGTCTTTGCGGCGTGGTCAAATGCAGCTTGTCGGCCAAGACAAAGGTGAAGTGAGGCGACGCAACAGTCAGCCTTCATCACCACTAATTCTTTAATGTCGGGTTGGTGTGTCTGGGCCTTGAGAAAACCCTGACCAAGGATCAGAGCTGAGCTCTCTGATTTAGTTTCATGTGCCGTATCAATACTGTAGAAACCAGTTAACTGATAACTTATTTTGATTTGTACACGTTTTTGAGTCTATCATTGTGTTTGATATGTTTCAGTTCCATGTCGCTGATTAAAGTTGATGCAATTCCAATTGATCTTATATTCATCTCCGTGGACATTTCGGCTGTGAAGACTTAATTTCAGTTCTCCGCAGTGACGTTCACCACCATTTTGCCATTGATAAGCACTTAGCCTCAGATAGCAATCTGTGCACATCAGTGAGATATTCATGGCATGTAATTTGATGGTATCTGCTTTGGAATGCCTGCAATAAATAGCCAAGATTTGTTTATGTGTGCTGCATCTCATCTCTTTGTGAACATGTTGAAAGATAAACGATCACTCCCACTGCTGTGCTGTGTCCCATTTTGTGGGCCACCTCCCTTGAAGTCTGCGTTTCAAGACCAAATAAATCAGAACGAGTCGACAAGGCTGTTTCATTCCAAAGGCTGCATCGCATTCACCAAGAAATGCAGAATTGTTTTGCCTAAACAAGAAGGACGCATATGGCATATGTTTTCCTGGCATTTCTTCTCAGGTTGGTTTTAAGCTCAAATTGCAAAATGTGCACCAAAGCAGGTGGATGGAAATGCACTTGGTGACACTGAATCTTTGAACTGATTGCATTTCCAAATTGATTTGTAATTTCCACCTCTAAAGACAACAGCACTAATATCTGTTTCATGGTCACAAACGTCCAAAAGAGGGGTCAAGGTAGAAAAAAGGAAAATTAAGTATATGATAGGGTCATGGGAGGGCTCCATCCTCTCCCGGCATGCATTGCATGGTGACCTCAGGCCTCGATTAGAATCTTATTGATTGGTCAGCTGACCTGATGGGACAGTAAAAGGAGCGACCAGGCTGCTTTACTGTAATATTAATAACACTGCATGATTTGTAATGCTGTTGACAAACTAACTGTGGAACACCCATTCTGAATGTTATCATCCCATTAAATGGTTGTTATAAGTTATCAATACCATTCTGATGCTTCAGACGGGGCAAGCTGCACCTACCGGCACACTCTCAAAGTTAAACTGTCGCAGTTTTAAACACGTGGTTAACATTTTGAATTGAAACAAAATAAGTGTGTTATTGTTGTAACATTACGTACGTAAGTTAAGTTACGTATTGTACATTGTGTAAATTAACTTTCACACGGGACATGAACAGCGGCCTCCTTTGTCGATCTTTATACTACATCACCTGACTTCATGCTCCCGTCATAATTACTATAGGGCCACTAGAGGTTGGCGTCCTGTATCCGTATAGGTGATCCACCATATGAATGGATGATAACAGCCTTCTAAACCTCCTAGTAGATGTAGCAGGCCCATTCTAACCCATATCTATGAGACTGATAACCACTGATAACTCCCGCCGATAACATTCGAAGCAGTGGAATAACAGCACCAAAGGCAGCTCTATGCTTCTTCATAAAATGAAAAATATTATGTGTGTCTGAATCATGAATGAACAAAACAGTCTCACGGCAGTTCATGAAATAGTCACCTTTCCCTTTTTCTTACGAATGTCCAGCAACACGTGATGCACATGTCAATTTCCACACCAGTTTTTTAAAAATAAAACTACTTATTTGGGTTTAGGAATAGATGACTTGGTTAGACTTAGGCAACAAATCTCCTTAGACTTTGGAAAAGATTGTGTTTTGGGTTGAAATAATAAATCAACTTTTACTCCTGGTTTCATCCGGGAGATGAAGTCCTGTGTTTTTTGACCCACCCATTGACCCTGACCTCCCTACCTTTATACTTCCTGGTTCACGAATCAATACATTCAATTTCGTGACTATGGGCTGGGGTTGGAATGAATCATGGAAACAATCTTGTAACTTTATTTATTTGCTCGTCATAAAACAAAAGGCTTTTCTTTTCTTACTCTTTTCTCATTTTTCTTTCAAAGTTCATTTGAGAAAATATACAGCTACACTCCTATAAAGCCACACTGTTGAAGTTATTAATATTATTACTCCTATAATATCAACTTGAGCCTGAAAAGGATGTCAGACTTACTGTGTCTTCCATTTTGTATTATGCATTCTATGTATTCTATTCTAACTTCTATTCTATTCTAATTCTATTCTTCCTTTTCGGTTTTTATTTTCCATCTTAATATTTTTAATATGTTTTTAGGTTCATTTTCAGGGCCATGATCTACGACGAAAAATAATAATCACGGAGTAGGGGGGCAATATTCCGAGAAAAACTATCTTAGATTAAAGTAATTAATTTACGAGAATACAACTTGGATATTCTCTTAGATTAAAGAGGCAAATTTACAATTTTATAAACTTTGTGATTTTTTTTCACGTAAATGTGCCACTTTCATCGAAGAGAATATCTGAGTTTTTTTCTTGTAAATTCACAACTTTAATTTTGGAAATTCTGAGTTTTTTCTCGGGATATTACCACCCTCCCGCTGCTCCCGTAACTATTTCTTTTTTTTTTTTTTAAATGGCCCGACGTAAAGTTCTCTGCTTTGGTCACAATTTCAATGATTGAGGTCTTCAGTCCCAGCTCATTGGGGCTCATAGAGCATTTTATGCCCTTGTAGCTGCACACCCTGTGATAAAGAGGCGCAGCGAGTCTAGAGTGTGGACATTTAGACTTCTCATCTGGCCTACGGGTTTCTTTAGTAAGCTATAGACGCCAGTCCATCACAGGGTGAACTCAGAAAAACACACATTGTTGGTTTAGAGCCTGCTGTAAACTATTCTTATCTACTTTGTATCTACTGAAGATCCCAAAAAAAATACTTCCATGATTCATAGAGTGAGTAAATAATGACCCTGTCACCTTCTGTCCAGACGTGGTTGTATAACGTCGGTCTGTCCGTGTTTACATGCCCGTTTCTTTGTCTCTGGTGTATCACCCCTGCAGAAGGAAAGATTTGTCATCTTCTGAAATGAGTTTCTGTTGACTTACTCCTCTACTTCTCCTCTATTACTCTCGCTGCATCAACTGCAGGCATTCTGCCGTTTGTGTTCACTGAAAATGAAATGGAAAACACTTTATGTTCATTCTGAATTTATTTCAGGCCTTGCCAGTTCTTTCTGTTGACTGGTCGAAGTAAATAGTTGCATTTTCTCACTTCTCTATTTTATAGAAGTTACCTTGAAATCCTGTTCTTTCTAATGAGTGATTTCATAGAATATGGAGGGTGTATGTTAAACACTTGACTGGAACTTGCATAGAACTGTAAAGCATTTGCCTTTATACAGCATCATAAAAGTCATGACACCAAAACAATTCATTCTGTGTTTGCCACAGCTACTGTTTGCTCCAGGGGGAAATACTGAGGCTTTTCATGTGTATCTACATATTCAATAGGAAGAATCTTTTTAAGTTTTGTTTAATTATCAGTCACACTAAAGTAAGCCTCTGTGACTGATGAAAATATTAAATCGTGATTAATCGCAAATTATTGTGCCTTAAAGGGAGATTTGTCAAGTATTTATATAAAATATTATGTAAATATGATGCTTTATGCAAATGTATGTATATATTTATTATTGGAAATCATTTAACAACACAAAACAATGTGTCTTTCCAACATATTTTCACTCCCAACTCGTAAAATACCGCCTATGAGTATGACGCTCTAGGGTCAGTTTTGCACGCGTCAATTTCCGCCAGATACATGCATACACTGTGTTCTCAAAATAAACTTCCGTGGAAACAACTTAATTAGATTTAAGAAAAGATTTCGGTTTGGGTTAAAATAAGTATGTTTGTTACTTAGTCAAGTAGGTAGGCTACATTTCGTATTTGATTTGGTAACGTTACATATGCAACATAGTAATGTTACGTAAGTGACAAAGTAATGTTATGTAACTTAAAATAAGTCAATGTTGACTTATTTCGCACTGCGGTCTCTTATTTCGCACTGCGGTCTCTCACTGCGCACTGCGGTGTGAAAGTCCTGTACTTTTGGACCCATCCGGCGGACTTTATTGCTCTTTATACTACGTAACCTCACTTCCTCCTTTACACACTCACTCCCGACTTGTCAAATACCGCCACTTGGTTAGTGCCCCTCGGCATCGGAGACTGACGCACGGAGTACCCCCTCTTGCGTTACTTTTGGTGGATGGTGTGTCAATATGCGCTCATTACGTGCATAGTGTCCTTTCAAAATAAACTTCCGTTTTCACCGGAAGTTAGGTTTAGGCAACACAACAACTTAGGTAGGGTTAGGAAACAGTCGTGGTTGACATTAACTTCACGGAGAACTCACTTAACTAGCGACTCACGGGACTGACGATACCGACGAGTCACGTGACTAAAGACAGACGTGCAAAATAAGTCAACGTTTTAGTTTCACACGGGACACGAACAGCGGTCTCCTGGTTGAAAGTCTTGTGTTTGTTTGACCCATCCACCACCCATTCCGCCCACCCTTAGCTTACTCTCACGCTATTAATATGACGTCACTTGCTCCGACCATCGAATAGCGCCAAGGGTGGGTTTACATTGGAGTTAGTTGTTTGTCACATACCATTGATAAAGGATGCCTCCATGCGTTGGTTTCCGGGAGTGAGAACAGGTTTTCCCGTCATAACTACGTCCACGAAGATTGTCATAGTTTGATGCGTAGGGCAACTGACCAAGCTGCCGTATTTGACGAGTTGGGAGTGAGAACGGGCTGATCTTTCACCAGGTTTTCAAACTTTATTAAAAAAAACTTCCCAGACTGGAAAGTGACACTATATGAATTCTTGAGGTGTGTCACCTCTGTGTTGAATATTTCATGAGGCTTTCACAACAGTGATGGTCTTGAGAGGACAACATGAGGTCACACTGAAAACCAATATCTGAAGCATAAACCTCATTGGACACGTTAACATTGGCTTTTTGGAAACCAAAACCAACAATACAACCCAAATAACCATTTTTTTTTTTTTGCAACTTCAAGTAAGCTATACCTCAACACCATGATGTGTATGGCAAGCTTATTTTTCTATCATAAGGTCAGAACAGCTCATTGAAATGCATTATGCCTATGCTTTAATTGAGCCATTGTCCATTTGGATTACTGACTCATTGGAAATAAGACAATAATAAATATTGTACAGCTGTACCAGGTTATTGGATTGTCAATTTACAACATAACAAGCAAAAATAGCCTGGCTATGCATAATCACATTATAGCTCAACATGCCACGTTAGAACAAAACAGGAGTGTCAGACTGAAAGGGATTATCATTATTGTTAGGATTGATGGATCTTTATAGTTTGTATTTTTTCCAATGCAAATACATATCCACTAATTCATATGTTAATTATCTTCTCAAATACAGCGAATAATTCAACATGGATTATCAAATTTACATTCACTCAATTCCATAATTAATTGTCATTGTGTGTACACGTGGCCATTTAGTTATGGAGCTGTAGGGATGTTAATTTCAGCATGATGTCCATTGAACACTAGAACCCATCCACTAGTAGTAATACACCTGCTTGTCTTGTTTTCCTGATTCCATTTCATATGCTTTAATTTGAATGGCCAAGATCATTTATATTTAATAGTTATTGAAGCTGCAGTGGGTAGAAATGGAGCAAATATGATTAAAACAAGTTATTTTTGTAATTGGTCACTATATCCTGACAGTAGTGCATGAGAAAGGTAAACTGAACAAAATAATGTGCCTCGGTGTCCTCCGGTGCTCCTAATGGCATCTGCAAGATTTCACAGACCGGAGGAAAACAACCAATCAGAGCCGAGCTGGAGCCTTGCCGTCTCTGAGCAGCTGTCAATCAATGGCGAACTCCGACTAAACGGTCAAACTAGGCAGCGCTGATCAAATATGAATCAATATTCTGTTACTGTAATGCCCATTTCTCTCCACAAATGTTCTCGGAAACATCTTGTGGTGTACTGTTTAGCTGTAAAATGAGAAAGTTTTGTGACCCGGCAGCCATGTTGAGAGCAGTTGAGGAAATACTAAGCACCGCCCACAAGCTGGAGCACAGCCAATAGGAACGCTCTCTCTCTGAAATGACCTGTGATTGGTCAAAGTCTCCTGTCATGGGCTAGATTTTCTAAAGCCTGAAAACAGCCATGAGGAGGTGCAGAAGTCTAGTTTTCTCTCAGAACACTTGAATTACAATATGCTGAAAGGTTATTATGGAATTTTTGCCCAATGATGCGAAAAACTTTCTGCCTACTGCAGCTTTAACAACATTTGACACTAATGTTCAGGTTTCCCCCTGGGTTTTTAGAGGGCTTATGGGTGCTGTGCAGCAGTCTGGGTAGGACAATTTGAAGGTTTTTAACTCAAAACTATGCAATTTACATCATTTTGGACCATTAGTATTACTATTGATAACGCCCAAAAAGCTTAAAGACAAAACTATCTATAGTTGAATAATTATTTTACTATTTACGCATATCACAGCTTTCATCTGAAATCACGCCCTTGCTTGGTTATGATATATTATTTCCAGGGCAGTAAATATTAACAGGTTAATTAATCCCTAACAGCTGACCCTCACTGTAACAACATAGGCCATTTCACTCTGAGAATGAAACCATGTTTATGTCAGTGTCTTTTCTCTTAGCAACAGAAGCAGCTTGTCTTTGTAGACTTTCCTGTTGCGGCAACAATACCAGTGAAGGAACACCCTGTTGCGTTGCTCAGGAAAGAAGAGACAACTTCAATAAAACACGACAGGATGGATGAGATCAGATAAAGGGCTGTGCTTTGGCAGTGATCGCAGTCCTTAAAGTAAGTGGTTGAGGTTTAGGGCCACTTTGTGAACCATTATGTTACTGACCTGTGAAACTTTTATAGCCATACTGTATTATCATTCATTGGATCTTGATTTATGAGTCACTTTGTTTAAACTTTATTCATTACACGGTTATATCTAGTCACATTTTCCGTGTCAAAATCAAATATAAAATACACATTTTTTACATTCAGAAAGGAGAGAACTATCAATTTTATTCAGGAAACATTATATGTTAACAAGGAAATTCACTATCTTTACTTTGGAATATGACAGGAGATGATCCTTGACTGCACCGCTACACATACCAGTGATTAGAGCTTTCTATACTGCATGTTTACGTCAGCTGAAAAGCTCTCAAATATGAGTAGTGCACTTGGAAATGTACACAACCACTGAACAGCAAACATTATATATTATGATTTTATATAATACAATCATAAATAATACAGAGAATATTGTCCCCCCTCAGGTAAACACTGTTGGCTTTGTCAGCACTTTAGCTGACGTTAGCACTGTTAGCTGGAGCCGCTAGCTCAGCCGACGCCATGTTGAGAGCCGTGCGGCGGCAGCGGAAATGCTCCCAATCTCGCATTTTAGCACAGACTGTACATAAGAAGTGGACGTAGTCACCGGGACGTCACACATTGGTTTGCGGACTGCTGTTTTGAAACCTCCAGTTTGGCATTTTGGCCGTCGCCATCTCAGAATTGACATGAGAGGGTGGAGCCAAGTACAACCGAATGCTGAATAAGACATTTTCAGGCAATCAAAAAGGTTAGAATTAACTCTGATGAAATGAAAACACACTGTGAAATGGATAGAGTCATAAGACGGAAACACAGACAACTCCCAGACCGGACAACGCTGTGGTAGCGACCTGTCAGTCACAAGGTAGGCACGCCCTTAAGCATCTCCTGCAAATCGGTAATTGGCCGTCGCCATCTTGGTATTTGGCCATCGCCATCTCGGTAATTGATTCTCGCCAAATCGGTAATTGAAGGTCGCCATCTCGGTAATTGACCCTCGTCATCTCGGTATTTGGCCGTCGCCATCTTGGTATTTGGCCGTCGCCATCTTGGTATTTGGCCGGCGCCATCTTGGTAATTGTCAGTCGCCATCTTGGTTTTTGGCCGTCGCCATCTTGGTTTTTTGCAAACACAGAGAACTCCCAGACCAGACAACGCCGCGTTAGCAACCTTTCAAATGTAAGGTAGCCACGCCCTAAAGCATCCCCTGCTTTGTGGTCTATTTGACTCTAAATGGGACCATCATTTACTAAATGAACATCATGCTGTATTGAAGACTTGAAACTAGCGATTGAGACCATAAACTCATGTTTACTGAGGTAATAAATCAAGTGAGAAGTAGGGTCATTTTCTCATAGACTTCTATACAATCAGACTTCTTTTTGCCCACTAATATAGCTATTAGATAGAATGCAAGTTTAAGGCACTTCCGCTATTTGAGGGAGGCAAATTCCAATTACAGGCCTACATTAGCATGCAGGAAACTACTGGCAGACATATGGGGGAGGCGATTCCATCGAATTTCAATTTACTATGAACTTTTACTTTTACCCCGTCACAACACTACCATGAAATGTAAACGCATGTTGTTGTTTTTTTAATGAAATGCAATGGCTTAGATTGGGCCACATTCTGTTTGAGCCAGTAGAGAGCATTCTTCAGATTTGACATTGAATATTCTGTTTAGTGTGTCGATCTCAGTGGAAGGCACAGAGTTCACAATGGAAGTAAGTGGATTTATGACAGCAACAGTGTAAGGAGAGGATCCATTGACTCAAGCTCAGCAGGAGGTCATGTCTCAGGGTTAAAGAGGCTTCCCCTGCTAAGACTAGAAAACTGAACTGAACACAGTTTGTTGGGCAGGATGTGTGAAAGCTGTCAGGGCATTACTGTACAGCAACAGCTCTGGCTCTGATGCTGGATGGACCGTATGAAGCGCTCTCAGGCTTTGGGTCTCTTTTCTTTTCTTTTTCATTGAGTCAGTCTCTGAGCCAGTTGAGAACCTCAGCTCTATCTTGCAAAGCCCCGAGCTGTCACGTAGTCAGGTGAAGGCAGCACATCCAGGACAATGTGGATATTTAATATGCTGCGCACAGACTGAAGTTCTGCTGCCCTTTGGCAAGAACTCTGACAGACGCAGGAGCACTTTTAAGTACAATTAAGAAAGATACAGCAGCAACACAGCACATGGATTTGAGACAGCTAGATATTTTTTTCAGACAAATCTATTTTTAGATAAATGTTGTTGCACACATTGATATAAGATTTAATAAAAAGACATTTGAGCTGTATGAGTTCACAGAGAACCTACTTCTGTCTGCTGCAAAGCCAGGAAACTGCTTTCAGGATTATTAAGAGTTCCACAGCTCACTCTGATACTTTCAACTTCTGTATCATAGACAGTATATAAGAAGTGGACGTAGTCACCGTGACGTCACTAATTGGTTTTTGGATTACGGTTTTGAAGCCTCGAGTTTGGCATTTTGGTCATCGCTATCTTGGTAGTTGTCTGTCGCCATCTTGGTATTTGACGGTGGCCATCTTGGTATTTGGCCATCGCCATCTCGGTATTTGGCCGTCGCCAAATTGGTAATTGTCCGTCGCCAAATCTGTATTTGTCCGCCACCATCTTGGTAATTGTCCGTCGGCATCTTGGTTTTTGGCCATCGCCATCTTGGTATTTGGCCGTCGCCATCTTGGCAATTTGCCGTCGCTATCTTGGTAATTTGCCGTCGCCATATTGGTATTTCTCCGTCGCCATCTTGGTTTTTGACCGTCACCATCTTGGTTTTTGGCCGTCGCCATCTTGGTAATTGGCTGTTGCCATCTTGGTATTTGGCGGTCGCCATTTTGGTTTTTGGCCGTTGCCTCTTGATTTTTGCAAACACAGACAACTCCCAGACTGGACGACACCGCGGTAGCAACCTGTCAAATGTAAGGTAGCCACGCCCTAAAGCATCCCCTGCTTTAGGGTCTATTTGACTCTAAATGGGACCATAATTTACTAAATGAACATCATGCTGTATTGAAGAAGACTTGAAACTAGCAATTGAGACCATAAACTCATGTTTACAATGTTTACTGAGGTAATAAATCAAGTGAGAATTAGGCTCATTCTCTCATAGACTTCTATACAATCAGACTTCTTTTTGCAACCAGAGGAGTCGCCCCCTGCTGGCTGTTAGAAATAAAGCAAGTTTAAGGCACTTCTGCATTGGCTTCACTTTTCAGAACCAGAGGTTGCCGCCTGCTCTCTCATATACAGCTATATAAGTCGGGATTTAAGTAGTGGACCAACTAACGGACAGATGGCCAGACAGAACATCTGTCGGCACTAAAAACCACGTCACCCTGTGCTTGGGGCGACAGGGGGTGAAACGAGTGCTTTTCCTCACACACACGTGAAGTAAATGTGTGCCAACAGAATTCTTCCAAGCTGATTTAAACATTTTCTAAGCTCCATAAGAAGCTTGTTTGTGCTCTACACATACATTACATGCATTTGACATCACATGCATCAGTATAATTTAGTTCTTTTCATGTACGAAAACTTTTTTTTTTGTGTCATCTTCTCCTGCAGACATATTTATCCCTCAGAGAGGGGATTAGAGTTTGAGGGGACTAAGCTCTTCACATATTATCCAGCCATGATCCAGTGCTGTGCTCCTGAGGTGTCACTACTGGTTTCACATTTCAACCTTTGCAGCCACGTCTTTACAAACTATGAGCTTTGATTTCCAACCATGTTTCTTTTCCATCATTAGGACTGCAACAGAATTGTGTACCAATGAACACTGGCTCACAGTTACTGAATGTCGCTGTCCATTCCCATTCAATGCATACGGCATCTTCTGAGGTTTCAACTTCATCAGGGACTACAGTAACACAATATATAAATCTACTTTTCAAGTCTTTTTGCAGTCAGTATTCAAACTATAAGTAACCCAATCTCCTATGTAGTTATGTTAATGATGGATTTATTTGTATAGTGGTTTTGTTTTAGTGCCAGGTTATACAGCTCAGCTCACTGCAACAGTCTCCTCTGCAGAGTAAGGAGTTGATATGTGTATGATGCCTATGGCATATTCTACAGCTTATGTATAAATAGAGCAGAGCTTCCCAAACTTTGGAGGCTTTAGGCCCCTTAAAAATGCAGCAAAACCTCTGAGGCCCACCACACATCTCATTTTGTCATGGACGTATACATACATACATACATAATAAACACTGGCAGGTAGATGGCTCATTGCACAAAACAGTAGCAGCAAAGGTTCCAATGAAACTATGGACACTACAATGAATATTTGCTAATTAGATTATAAGATAATTTCCGTTTACAAATAAATTGTACCCAAATAATATTACATGCTTGAAAAAATGTGACATTTAAATCCACTGTACACAAATATATTGCATCAAAATGCAGAACTCTGTGTTGAACCCAACCCAGTCAAAAGGAAAAAAAATGTTGGCATTGTACGTTTCCACAGATACGTTGTATGTGGTCGTTTTTGCATTTGGACAGAGGAAGTGACATAGTATATGGTGGTGTTATAACAAATATAAAGAAGAAGAAGAAAGTCCACCAATGGCGGGTGAGAGAGGTGGTGGATGGGTCAAACAAACACTTTCACACAGGAGACGGCTGTTCATGTCCCGTGTGAAACCAAAAGTAAGTTTACGTTGAGTGTACGCTTGTTACGTAACGTTACGTAGGAAGGGTGGTTGTTATTTATTTACGGTAGTAACATTGTTACGATTATTACGTTTCGTTGTTACATTACTTATTTAAACACAAACCATGATCTTTTTTCTACGAGAAGTAGCCCTACATCTGTAACTTTAACGCTATACGATAATGTGCAAGACATTTAGCGTTCAATAAGAACGCCTTTCTAGATTTTCGTGTCATTTGTATCCTGTATTGACTGCAATGTAAACACATCTGCGTACAAATGCTATGGTAAGAGTTAGTGATGTGGTATAAAAAGCGTGAAAGGGTGGTGGTGGGGAGGTGAATGGGTCCGACAAACACCAGAGTTTTAACCAGGAGACCCGTGTTCGAGACAGTTGTTGACCGGTGTTTTGTTTCGTAAGTTACGTTTACGATTGTCACGTGTTTTTTATTGACGTTTGAGATGGGGTTTCACGTCAACCTGGTCTCACAGGAAGGCATATGAATACCACGACATTACACGTACATTCCATGTGTCATGAGTACGCATTTTAGGTTTTTCGAGTGTCATTTTTACGCCAGGTAAACGTCTGCAGTTAGGTTTAGGCAAGACAAGTTCTTAGTTACATTGTTTACGTACATATTTTACTTTGTTTACGTATTTATTTTAAGCCCAACCATAATGCATAATGTTTTTCCTAAACCTAACTAAGTGGTTTTGTAGCCTGAACCTAACTGCGGACATTTGCGTGGCGTAAAATGACACGCGAAAAACACCAAAATGCATACTCATGACACGCGGAATGTCCGTGTAGTGTCAATCTATTTATACGCCTTCCCATGAGACTGGGTTGCGCAGCAATTGCTGCAGTGTCAGAAAGTGACTCTTTAACTAGCTAATTAGTTTTGACTTATGTAAAATGATTAGTTATTTTTTTATTTTTTTATTTTTTACGTTACGTGGAATAATGTTTTATAGCCCAGGCTGCCCACCTGCAATACCTGGCACTGGAATTGAGAATGTAGCACTGTCAAAGCCTTATATTGTATGGTCAATTAGTACTGTAAAATAAACTCACTATGAATATATCTAGTTGCCTTCTGTCTGCTCTCCAGGTTTGCTAGCTTTCCTGACTGGAGTTATGCGGCTTGACGGGTCCCGACAAAGGTTTTGGTGTGGATTGGGGAGTCTTGATGCGTAAAGCATCTGGCTCAGGTCGTGTTCGGGGTTTAGATATTTGTCAATGTAGTGGGGTAAAAGGAAAGAGACAGAATAGCTAATTTGGCCTTCTGAGTTAATTATTAGTAATAGATGAGGTTTTGGGGTCTTCGGTCAAGTTCGGCATTGCCAGTGTGGTTCATCTGTGTCGGGTCTTAAAGTTCAGGGGCCTCATTTATCAAAGCATGAATGGACTAAGTTCTAAATGTGTGTGTCAGAACTATCCATACCAGCAAGAAAAAGTAGTCCCTTTATATAACATTTTGCACGTATGCAGTAGTACTCCCCGGTGCCTGTTAATAGACGCTGATGTGTAAAATTGGAGTTCCCCTTCAATGTTTTTAACTTTAGTAATGTTTAGTGGTTCTCTACAAGTATTCACAATGGAAATGGATGACAGGAATTCTATCATATACCACCATTTACATCAAGTCCACACCCCAAGGAATTAGAGACCATTTCACCCACCACCCAAGAGTAATAAAAGCTCCATAAAACCTTCCCAAACTCTAAGTAGTTTTTACTGACAAAATGTGTCCAAACACTAGAAATGTGCTGTGTCCTTCCCCCTCTCACCTATACTCTACCCTTCATGCCTCCATTTTCCCTTGTTTTCCTCAGTATTTTCATCACTAACTTTCTCCCTCTATCAGTCCCTCACATCTCCCTGTACCACAGGCCTGTAGGCAGTCAGAACTGTGGTGGAGCGCCACTGGGGGCTGCAGACACATCACCTCCTCAGCAAAGTAATTATTTGGCTCTTTTATTGTTGAATGTGCTGCTGACGGTCGGCCTGAGGGGAGTCAAATATCTTTTTTGCCGTGAAGTTTCTTGGAGGAGACTCAACAGCTGCTAGCTGCTCAGAACACCGGTTTCCAAATTACCCGAGGTGCCGGAGAGAAGGACAGAGGCATTCAGAGAATGTCAAACTCAAAGTTAGCTGCAAGTTTAAATAGGTTTTGATGCGTTTTTTTGCAATATGCACCAACGAGAGAGAGAGAGTTTGAAATCACCACACAACAGTTGGTTGTTGTGTGCAGGAGAAGAGAGAAGACATCAGGAGACATTTCATTTAAAATTGACAAAACTCATCATAACTTTGCCCTCACACTAGCTACAACTTTGTTGCTGTAATACGACGAGAATCTTCAGCATGTCACCCCAGTAATGCCCAGTGCTTGAAGTGGAAAAAAATAATCGGCAGTTCTCCCCTTACTCACAGGTTGCCGTGTGTATCAGCCGGTATCAGCAATCATTATTTCATTCTGAATTTCTACAGTGAATAAAAAATACTAGGAGATACTGGGTTTGGGGGTCCTCCCCCAAGAAAATGTGAAGGTTTTTGACCAAAAACTATGTCATTTAAAATTGTTTTGCACCATTATTATTAATGGTACTGTGGCCTATATAACACCCAAGTTTGAATGAAGTGATTTACGATGCTCTGCCGCTAGAACAGCTGATCTCAACATAAACAAATACACGTGGACGATGACACAAGTGTACTCAGGTACGAACAACTTTACTAATGTGAAAGTTGAGCGGAGAGAGGGGGCAATCGTACTCGGACACGGTACGGATCAATCGTACCTAATATGAAAACGCCCTGAGGCACGTTTTATTTGATTGTGGTTGTGATTCTCCTTCCTTTTGTCTGATCATCCACACATCTAAGAAATCTACAATATTACAATAAAATTCAGCACTAAGAGGAGTTTTTGATCTTTTGAAGGGTTTGAGTTCAATCTCAGAAGTCATGAGTGTACAAGAAAAGTTCAATCAGTGAAGCAAAACAGCAAAGGATCTGATCTAAGAAAGAGTTCTCAGATGAATTGTTTAATATCCTTTTAATCAAAATAGAAAATAACAGCCAGCACGTCTCCAAATCTTGAGCAGTATCGGATGCCAGGTAGTGGTAAGAACAGAAGAAACAAATCAAGCCGTCATCAGCGTGGACGGCTTATAGCTGAAACGCTTTTGTTTACGTTTGATTGCCCAGAATAAACCAAATAAGACTCTTTATCTGTGAGTGCCCGTGATTTGTTTCTTCTATCCATGTAAACAAACCCACATGCAAACTGATATAGTTGGATGGAAATGTAGAGCTCACATGCCCTTTTATATATACCTTATTGAAATACAAGACCCTCGAAAACAAACCCAGCGAACTTGTACTCATTTTTAAAGGTATTGTCCCTCAGACCATCAGATAAAAGTCATATCTGATACCTTACCATATATCTATTTAAAGCATGTAGGTCCATGCGAACATAAAAGCACTATATGGCGAAATGACCTTGACTGCAGTATCCTATTGCAGTACGCTAGTTCAATGCCAAACAGGACATTTTGCTCACTTGTTTGAGTAACAACCCCGAGTGTATCTAGATACACAGTCCAATGCTTTGATACAAAAGCCATCCAGATTAGGGCTGTCAATCGATTAAAATATTTAATCATGTTTAATCCCATGATTGTCCGTAGTTAATCATGATTAATCGCACATTTTTTATCTGTTCAAAATACACCTTAAAAGTAAATATTTAATACTCTTATCAACATGGGAGTGGGTGAATATGCTTGCTTTTGCAAATGTATGTATATATTTATTGTTGGAAATCAATTAACAACACTAAACAATGACAAATATTGTCCATAAACCCTCACAGGTACTGCATTTAGCATAAAAAATATGCTCAAATCATAACATGGCAAACAGCCCTCCAGGGAACAACAGCTGTCAGTGTGTCAGAGTGCTGACTTGACTATGACTTGCCCCAAACTGCATGTGATTATCATAAAGTGGGCTTGTCTGTAAAGGGGAGACTCGTGGGTACCCATAGAACCCATTTTCATTCACATATCTTGAGGTCAGAGGTCAAAGGGACCCCTTAGAAAATGTCAATGCCAGTTTTTCCTCGCTAAAATCTAGCGGATAAGGTTGACATGGTTGGTACCAATGGATTCTTTAGGTTTTCTAGTTTGATATGATACCAGTATCTTCAGCTTCTAGCTTTAAAACTGATTGCTGGTCCAACACCACAGGATAAATCACTCTTTTCTGAACGTGCTGAAGTTGACAACCTCCAACCCACACACACTCACAAACATCTCAACCCAAAGCCAAACTTTCTATTGTTGAAGTACCTATCAAAATTTAATTGAGAAATGTGCAACGAGACACAATTCACCCGAACCTATAAAGACAAATGGTGAACAACAGGAAAATACAGCATGACAAACGGATTGTATTTTCTCCCACATACTGCTGAATCAATATGTCATCAAGCATCCCTTGAAGGGGAATAGAGAACACGTTTTCTGTTTTTTCTTCAGCTCGGCAGCTTGTACTGTATGGATTTTTTTCTCAACATGTTTATACAAGTATTCCAAACAAAAACTAAACAAGGTAAGGTACGGAACTTTGGGATAAGGATTGGATCTAAGGACTTACGGGGCTATAACTCGAGGTGCGACTGGATTAGCAGTCACCGAGTCCCTCTTCTCTCTCCTGTTGGTGTACCAGTGGCACAGAGATCACAACAGGGCAGCAGGGGCACAAAGTCAAAGCTGGTATACCTGGGGTACAAAGTGTGAGAAGGGGGTACCATGGGTACAAGGTCCTTGGGTTTTTGGATTGAGCCAAGCCGCCAGGAAGTGCGCTGGGTCTTGAAGCAAATTTTCGTAGTGAACATAAGACGTAGGTAACATAGGACCCTGGGATCATTGGATATTGGTAACATTGGACCCTGGTAACATTGGATATTGGTAACATTGGACCCTGGTAGCATATGACCATGGTAACATAGGACCCTGGGAACATGGGACCCTGGGAACATAAGACCCTGGGAACATTGGACGATGGTGACATAGGACCCTGGGAACATAGGGCGATGGGAACATAGGACCCTAGGAGAGCACATATGTGGAACTGGGGAACATAAGACCCTTTGTCATGTTTCCATTATGCGGCATATGAATCTTGGTAACATAGGACGTTGGTAACATTGGACCCTGGGAATATAGGACCTTGGGAACATAGGACCTTGATAACATAAGACCCTGGGAACATAGGATCTTGATAACATAAGACCCTGGGAACATAGGACCTTGATAACATAAGACCCTGGGAACATAGGACCCTGGGAACATAGGACCCTGGGAACACAGGACGTTGGGAACACAGGACGTTGGGAACATAGGACCCTGGGAACACAGGACATTGGGAACATAGGACCCTGGGAACACAGGACGTTGGGAACATAGGACCCTGGGAGCAAGACCCTGGGAACATAGGACCTGGGGAACACAGGACATTGGTAACATTGGATCCTGGGAACATAGGACCTTGGGAACATAGGACATTGGTAACATTGGATCCTGGGAACATAGGATGTTGGGAACATAGGACCCTGGGAACATAGGACGTTGGTAACATTGGATCCTGGGAATATAGGACCTTGGGAACATGGGACCTTGATAACATAAGACCCTGGGAACATAGGATCTTGATAACATACGACCCTGGGAACATAGGACCTTGATAACATAAGACCCTGGGAACATAGGACCTTGGGAACATAGGACCCTGGGAACATAGGACCTTGGGAACATAGGACCCTGGGAACATAGGACCCTGGGAACATAGGACTTTGGGAACATAGGACATTGGTAACATTGGACCCTGGGAACATAGGATGTTGGGAACATAGGACCCGATGTCATGTTCCTATTATGCACCATATAAATCTGGGGAACATAGAAATGACCCTCCAGCTCTCGTCTTCAGACTGGTGGAGGTGAAGGAAGCACACTATCTGTTGCCCATCTCATTATATCCCTGTTCTTTACAGGACAAATTATAATCTGGCTACAGGCCTCACGCCCCAGGCCTTTTACATATATTTTTTAAGTTTCTTGACAACAGACGAGTAATTTTTAATCCTTTCTGAGTGCCTATATATGAATTTCCATTTATTATACAAACCAAGGCGGCTTCTAAAATAAATAATGCATTTTTTTCCCTTTGTGTTAGGAATTTACAATCGACTCCAGTCGGATGAACATCCACAACACGTCTCTCCAAGCAGCTCAGCGAAATCTAATGCATACCTTCTCTAAATGAGAGAATGAAGAAGGAAAGGAGATTCCTTCTCAGCCGAATTAGTTTATTGCAATCGAGTTTTACAACTGACTGCATTTCACCGGCCTGATCAGCCCACTGAAAACCAACAGCAATCAACAGAATAAATCACACAAGGAGAGGTTTTAAGGAGGCTGCCGTTGGTTCATAACACATTTAAAATGAAATGCACAAACACACAGATGCATGAATGTGGTGGAGGAACAAATGAGTTTGCACACACAATGCAGAAATGCACACATACACACTCTCTCTCTCTCACTTCTTATGAGTCCAGGCAGTGGAGCTGAAGCATCTTGGCATGGTGATTTATTCATTTGCTTCTAGCAATAACTGAGGATATTGTTAGCGCCCCACCCATAAATCTGTGTTATTTTCCTCAACATAGAGATTTGGAGAGCAGAGGCAGCCAGGGGAAATTGAGATGATGAAGCACGATCTTGACTTTTCTATGAGGAACCTGCACAACAGTGAGCAAGAGAGGGTGTTAATGTGCGAGTGTGTGATTTTATCCCATTTGTGTGATGGCCAGACTAGAGAGTCCATTTCCTCATATGGAGCCAATTGGTAATGTAAGTCACACAGCACCACACACACACACACAAAGTGCAGTCAGTGTAATACAGTATATGAGACAATGAGGGATGTACTGTAAATGTCACTTCTCCACAAGCTCAGCGTAAAGGTTACAGCTGAAGCTCCATTCTTTTAAGTGAAACTCATGCTGCCTTCAATATGGAACTCCTGACTCGGGTCCTGAAAATACTCCTGTGTTTACATCACAGAATTTCTGGTATAATATTGTTGCCGTTCAGATGACACTGTTGCTTAGTATCTGATTACCATAATGTATAAGGCCTCTTCATAATCAGGTGAATGATCGTACTTTAATGCAATACGGAGGAACAACTCTAGTTGCACTCTCTAGTGACGCTGCCAGTTATTTAGATGTCTAGATTATATATATATATGTGCATTGGTTTATATTTGTACTCCGCTACATTGCAAATAAAATCCCCATTTAGTTCCCATTTATCTTACAATTAACACCCCTAGTTACTATATTCCAGTGGCGTAGGCAGAAATCACAGTGAGGGTGGGCACAGAGAAAATGAGGTGGGCCTGTCCCGTCCAAGACCAAACATCTACTTATAATATTCTGAAAGGCATGTGTTAACCAAAATAATTTATTCCCACAAGCCTTCTACATCATCATCAGAGGTAATGTTACAGGCACCTGACATGTATATTTTTCTTCCCTCTTCACTCTTGTTCAGCTTTGTTGATATTGTTTTTAGCTGCATTTCTATTTCCGTTGTACAATTAGAGCAAAATAACCAGAGTCAAACTCCTGGTAGCCTATGTGTGCAGGTCTACTACTCATACCTGGACAATCAAGCTGATTCTGATCCAACAAGACAAAACATAAACAACATAGCATAGCATAGCCTGGCACCGCGGCCACATATTCACACACACACACACACACAGTTTAATCAAGCGTATGGATAGATCACCTGCATCAACGTTAAAAAATACAATTGAACATAGCCTGGCACGGCGGCCACATATTCACACACACAGCTGGCAGCAACATCAGCATAAAATCCAATTTGCACACCGAACATTAACTATACCCAATAAACAATAATAATAATGAAATAGGCCATTAGTCCATAATTGTAAATTATCTTACTTTTGATGATTCCAGCAGGAGACGACGGGGCTTCTTGGTGTTGAACACTGAAATGACTTCATAGTCCCTTTCAAAGGTGAGCAGGGACAAAGAGTTCAATCTGATGTGATGCCCTGATGCCAGCTGAAAATAATCTTTCACCAGTATACCTTGTTATGAGTACAGTAGGGTGACGAGGAGCATGTTATGCCCCCGTCTAGGGAGGTAGGAGCGCAAAATAAAAGTGTAAAGGACGTTCCCTCCCCCGGTCCCCAAACTACAGTTTCAGGACTACATTTTAAGTCTAGTAAAAAAGATTTTATTACTAAAAATCAAGTTAACAAACAATAAAATGAAACAATATAACTCAGTGTGAACAAAGGCCAAAACAACAAACAATAATTTATCTGACTAAGCCTAAACTAAATGACAGTTCTTAAATCTGGCTCCCTAGGATACAGCAGAAACAGGAGAAAAGATTGCGGTTCAGCCGGACCACTGAAGTGCTATCTTTAGCAACAAAGAAAACCTACAACAAGTTACACAATTACGAAGCCAACTAGGGCACTAAGGCTACTAATTCAACTGTAGATCACAGCTTTAACACAAAGGTTTGGAGGCCGAGGAGAGACCAAGGCTGCTGTCGGACTGCTGGGCACCTGAGCATTTTAAACTGCAGAGATGATGGATGGACCAATCAGCTGACACACCCCAGACCAAACCCACACCTCCAGCCAATCAGAGAGAGAGCACCGAGATGGGGACACAAAGATCCTCACCAGACAAAGACACTCACTCTCACACAAAACACAGCCACACAAAGATCCTCACAAGACTGAGAGACACTCACTCTCACACAAAACACAAACACATTTCAATATACAGTTGAGAATGATGGCTGAAATTCTTCCTCCTGCTCCTCAGGCTTCTGTTCCTCAGTATACAGGTGTTTCCGTTTAACAAGTGACAGTGTTATCTGGTGACATTCAGCCAAATGTATCCGCATACCCGTAGTAACTTTTATGTAACTGGTTGACGTAGATAATAAACACAGAGGAATATTTATTTAAAATGGATAAAGTAAAACTCTAGGCTTTCTGTTTGTGTTTTCGACAGCTGACGTCACCACAAGCAATCACGAGGCCGAGAGACACCGGCTGTACACTGAGTGAAAGAGGAGGGGCTGCTCGCAGATAATCAGATAATTGAAACAGCGCTGACTGCTATTCACTGGTTGATCCAGCAAAAAAAGGAAACCTTCTGATTGGGTGGGCCTGAGTGCTAAGTGGGTGGACCCAGGCCCACCTAGGCCCACCCACAGCTACGCAGCTGCCATATTCATAACATTACACCCCTAGTTACTATATTCATAATATCACACACATCACAAATTTACGAGAAAAAAAGTCATATATTCTCTGAGATTAAAGTAGTAAATTTACAAGAAAAAAAACTTGAATATTATCTGAGATTAAAGTAGTAAATTTAGGAGAAAAACCCTCACCCTTAATTTGGTAAGGCGCACCCATATAAACCTCTCTGAAATCACATAAACTCCTTTATTCATGTTTATGTTTTATGTTTTGTTCATCTTTCCACTTTTCTTCTACATTCAGTTAGTCATTATTCTCACCAGCTCTGACAGTCAGTAGGTATCTATTCCATCTCTAACTGTAGTGATGATGCACAGATACAATTAGGCACTTCATGAAGGTGACAAGAAAACGTAGGTTTGCCAGTCAAGCTTGTACATGGTTAACCCATCCTGCTCCGTTTGTCTCAGTTTTCTCGACCCACCCTCACTTTCCCTCCCACTCGTCCACTTCTGCCAGACCCTCTGCTCATCCCTATTCGTATCCATCCATCCTTGCTTTCCTCCTTTCATCCCCTCTTATTAAATCCCATCTCTCCTTCTCCAGGTCCTGTCTGTAGCCTAGCTGGCTCTGGTGTCTCCACTCCAGAGGTTGATGCCCTACACTGAGTCTCCTCCTCCCCGGTCCTCCTCATACATCCGTCCCAGACCGGCACTAAACAGAAGACTTCCTCCCTCCAAAGTTCATCCCCCCTTCCTCTCTTTCTTTCATCCATCCTCAACATCCTATACTCCTCATTTCATTAAACCTTTAAAAATCACACTGTGGTGGCGTGGTCCTTCCTAGTGAAAGATCTGCTGGTTACATTTTGCATCAAACTTGTCATTGTGATGAATTATTCTACAGGTTCTACTGCAAATCAACAGGCATGTTGGAGACAGATGCATTCACAGTCTCATTAAAATATCATAGATCAATTAAAAACTTCTCTCGGAGCTAATAACTCCCTCAGGGCTGTCCGTTCCTGCCAGTCCTCCCTCTGCGTCTCCATCCAAAACGTCTGGTAACAGGGGCAACGACTGTGCACGCCATCTTCTTTTTAACAAGTCTGGCGAAAGTGTGGCCTGGAGCTCTGCATTTTTAATTACTTTAATTAACTTTATTAATTGTGGCTGTGATGAACAACATGATGTGATGGAGATTGTTTGGGGTTCAATTTTTTAGCAGTGTTCTCAGAAACCCCCAAAAAATCCAAAAAATCCTTTGAGATATGAAGATTAAGGCAACTGTTTCTTTCCCACATTGGCAGCAGTTCTTTTTGCACATTAAAATGTAACTGAATGAAACCTTGCAGATGGTTAATGTATGGATCATTGTGATAACAAATAAAATCGTGCACTATTACACACAGGAAACATGGTGTCCGTCGGATCTTCAACATGTCCAGAAAAGTGAATTCAAATTAAAAAGAATCATCCAGTAGCTCACCTGGTAGAGCAGGTGCCCCATGTTTCAAAAGTCCTTACCGCAGCGGCCCGGCTTAGAGTCCGACCCACGGCCCTTTACTGCATATCATCCCCTCTCTCTCTCCCCCTTTCCTAACTAACACTATCTAATAAAGGTCAAAAAGCCCAAAGAAATAATCTTAAAAAAAAAAGGTCCTCTGCTGTTTGACAGTATATTTGAGTTACTGTACTTGTGTGTGAAACTCTGCAGGTCCCAGACATCGATAAGTTTCCTGTGGATGAAAGTAGTGAATGTGCAGGAGTGGGTAATTATTTTTCCTGGGGGCGCCACCTGAGAAACCCAGATTGTTGCCGGGGGCAACAATTCCGTCAGACGTAACCTCTATTTTATCATGAGATTAAATGATAGAAAACATGCTGTTTTCAGTATTAGAAATACTAAAAAATAAGTGCACAGTATATCATTAAGAAAATTACATTACATGCAGGGGTCTTTAAACTTCCATTCACAAAACTTTACATTTAACTTAACATTACATTTCCTTCTTTCGTTGCATGCGGCTTTGTAAAAAAATCCTTGCTGCTTTTGTAGCTTATGTAGCAATCCCAACGCTGTCCTCACCTTCTCATCTCCAGACAGATTTCTGTATTTTCCGCATGTTTTGTCTCAAAGTGACGGCTCAAGTTGTAGCCTTTGAATACAGCCACATGTTTGCTGCAAACTAAGCACACAGCTTTACCATGACTTATTATAGATGTGCCGCCTCAGCAGGTGATGCTATTTCAAACATCAATTTACGTCAATTTCAAGTGTGACAGGAAGAAGCACACTAACGATACACGAGCGTTTCAAAATAAAAGCTATTTTCTTTACTGTTTTTTAGCTTCATTAGTAAAATTGAGTGGTTTGTCTGAGACCTCCCTGGGCCCGGCATGCCCAGGTCTGCTCTAATGTCTTGGTCACACTACACCACTTTGGCCCTGATTTTGCGCTCCCCGATAGTTTTTGGTGCTCCCAGACAAAAGCCCCGATCAGAGGCAAATTGGCGTTGGCACAAAATACAAATGGGTGTAAGAGAGAAACTGATCCCTTTTTTTGTATCGATCCTATTGACGCCAGAATTGATCTTCTAAACGACATGTAGGTATTTGTAGTATTGATATTTTCAGAACGATCCGCCCACCCCTAGTTGGCACGACGCTCGCACATCAGCGTTTGAGCGTCATGTGTGAACTGCTCAAAGGCGCGAGCCGATGCCTTGCAGACACATTGTTGTTGTTGCACCGAGAGGACTAAATAGTAAAAAAGAGTTTGGAAACCGGTGGAAGCAGGCTATTTTGTAAACGCAGCAACATCAGCGAAATGCCTCGCCTATGGTATCACGTCATTTACTGTGTGCTTTCGTGACATAACGTAGTTTGGAGACCTCATCGGGGATTCCTCCTGGTGAAAGATCTTGTAGTGTTTGACCTCCTGACATCGGTCATGTAGTGTGAAAACCACGACTTCAACACTCCCGATTACAAGACAGCAAGTTGTGTAGTGTGAACAGTACAGGGATCTGACGAATTTGAAAGTCATGTAGTGTGAATTTGGCTTAACACGGCCACCTATTCACTGCCTATATGCCACACATTGTGCTTGGAACCGTTACAAAAATGCTTGCAGCTCTAAAAGGAGCAATGTGTGAGTTGTGGCCAAATTTTATTTTAAAACTTTCAAAAAAATATCATTCTCACCAGAATGTGAAGAGGTTACAGTGTTGACGTTATGTCAGAGACGCCTATGTATTATATTGCAGAGATATCTACTGAAATCAGGATGCTAACCAGCTAGCCCCGGCCAGTGAGTCACTGTAGCGTCCAGTCTGCCTCAGTCCAACATGAGAGGATGAAGAGGTAGAGCTGCCCCGAGGGCTCGTCAATAATACATCCATGGTCCGTGTACGGCAGTGGCAGAAGTGAGGATGGAGTTGCACTGCTTCCTTATTTCATTTGGGCTCAAAGTGGCATTGTACAGTTCCAAGACTCAAACCAGAAGAGCATCCCAAAGGTGCTCTACTGAAGACTGTGCCGGCCTCTGAAGTCCTGTAAACTCAAGTGCTTTATGACGCATTCAGAAATTCAATTCCTTTTTCAGAACCAACAGGTGGTTTTGTGAGCAGCGAAACGCTGCCTGTGTGTAACTAGCAACTGAAAACAGCAGATGCACAACCAGTTTTCAGCCTTTCACTGTGCGTCTCTTCAAACTGAGAATAATGAATGAAGTGCATTTAGTGATTGATAATTCATTCATCTTAAATAGTTTCAGAAGAGTTTTGAATGTCTGTGGTGGTCTCGTCCACCTGTCAAAAAACTCGATAGAGGTGAATTTGAATCTTTTTATGAATTGAAAACTCAGGTTTTAGAAGAGATGGGGCCTTTTTTCAAAATAAAACGCTTCTCCTAGTCAGGATGTTTTTTGATAGATTTTGTTCGTTAATGGGAATGTGAAAGTGGGGCTATGACAGCTCCAATATATCAATACAGTCTATCGGTAATTTGTGAAATAGTCACGAAATTTAATCTATTTGATTTGCGTACATAGACTCAAATTTCCCCTTTTTCTCGTGACGCTCAGCACGACTTTCAACAATGTATTTTTTGTGCGATTTCCTACGAATGTCCAACAGCATGTGACACAAATTTCTGTTCCAGTCTGCTCAAAAGAAAACTACTTAGTTAGGTATAGCAAAAGATAAACTTGGCTAGGATTAGGCAATTAACTAATTAGTTAGATTTAGGAAAAGATCGACTTGGTTAGGATTAGGCAACAAACTACTTAGTTAGGTTTACGAAAAGATTGCAGTTTGGGTTTAAATAACACCGGAAGTGGCGTAACTTAGGTACGGAAGTTACGTCACAAAAACTACTTAGGTTTAGGAAAAGATTGTGGTTGCAGTTGAAATAACTCCGGAAGTGCCATGTATTAAATACGGAAGTTACGTGACAGAAATCAATGTTGACTTTTGGTTTCACACGGGTCACAAACAGCGGTCTCCTGGGCGAAAGTCCTGTGTTTTTTGACCCACCCATCCACCCTGACCTCCTACCTATGCGATGTTCACCACTCTTTATACTTTCTGGTTCACAATTATGTAAATTACATACAAATTGATTTTGTGCTGTCCATCACGAAAAAAAACAAAAAACGTGAAATTCGAGTCTATGTGACTATTCCACAAACTACTGTGCGACTGGGCTGAATATACATAGCTTGTGCTTTATTCCTGTCAGAGCAATGAAGTAAGTGGAATTTACCACATGGAGAACGAGGAGCTTCGCACACTTTCTATACATGGCGAGACTATATCCTATCACAGATTGTCACCCTCAAAAACGCTCTGGAGAAAAGTATTCTTCTCTGTGTGTCTGTGAACAACTTAAAAAACACAAGCATGAGTGCACAGGGGCTTTTCATAGGAAATGCAAATCACTTTATCACTTTGTCAATGGAGCATGAATACACAACGGTGGTTCACACAAAGGCTCGGCCACCCGGAACACTTCATCATGATTTAGCTATTGCCATTATTCATTGTTATTATAACAGCAAGGTTACTATTCATTTGAATATTGTTCGCAGTGGAACCTTCTTTTAATTCAAACTTTTGATTGGCAGTCATTTTTAGTTGATGCACTATTTAAGTGCTAATTTATTGGTTTATTTCAGGTGAAACATAGTTGAATTTATCAGTAAAGCCTTGTTTCTATGTTGCTATGTCTATCAAAGCAGTTCTCCCACAACTGAGACTGTGCAGTATAAAAAAGAGCTTACAGCCATGTTGGTGGCTCATTAACCACTAAATGTGCTGATTTTTATCAGGTAATGTTCAGTGTTCACTAAACACAAAGTACAGCTGAGACTGATGGGGACTGTTCTTTAGGTATTTGGTCATAAACCAAAGTATTGGACACGTTAAAGTGTGTCACAGTGTGTAGGATTTGGCACCACTTAGTGGGCAGTGGGTTGAGTACCCCTCTGCTCACTGCTCCCTTCCCAAGACTGTGGTAGTGTGAGCTGCCAAGTGCAAAACCGTGGTAACGCCGTTCGCCTCACTCACAGGCGATCCATACCATAATATTTAATTTATAATAACACTACTTTAGGAGCAATGGAAGTCATATGGCAGCTGGCGGTACCACAGTTTAGCACTTTGCTGTTCACCGCAGTTTTACAAGCATGTTGGAGAACTACGGTGGCCTTCAGGTAACGTAAAAACGCAAATGTCTCTCTCTAGAGCCAGTGTTTGGTTTTGGCCATTCTGGGCTACTGTAGAAGCATGGCGGACTCCGTAAAGAGGACCCGCTCCCTATGTTGATATGAAGGGCTCATTCTAAGCTTACGAAAACACAATGATTCTTAGTTTCAGGCGATTATACACTAATGAAAACATATTTATGAATATTATATTCCATTTCTGCTAATAGATCCCCTGATATGTTACACACTGTTCCAATTATGACCTGATGATGGTGCTGGACAAAATTGCATGGTAATCTGTTCAATAATTGTCATGAAACATACAGTTATAGGTTAAAACCTACACAAAGTTGATTATTTTGAAACATACAGTTATAGGTTTTAACCTATAACTGTATGTTTCAAAACCACCTCTATCTAACTAACTAACTAATATGCTGTGTTCTTTGGTTAAAAGTAAAACTAGATGCTCCAAAAGGCCTGTCCTAGTTTTTAACTTTAATGACACTTTAATTGAATGTATAGTTCTTTCTGTCCTTTAAGCGTTACCCATGTTTTAACTTCAGTGCCACTGATATTTTAGTAATTGTCCTCCCTGCTTTCTGACTCTTCAATGGAGCACGGTAGTGAATGCGGGAGTATTGAGAAATACTGAGTATTGGAATTTATGGCTGATCAAAGCTACAAACAGGCTTTATGGTAGCTGGGGAGATAATTTGTGGAAACACTAGCGTTAACAACGTCATATACTTGGAGACAGAGACTACCAATCTTATCCACTGTGGTGCCAATTGTGCAGTAAATGTTCCAAGATAGCACTATAATTTGACAGTGATATAGGGATGTTTGAAAATGATACACACTGCACCTTTAAAACACTATAGCCTTCATTGTACACACACACATTCACACACACTGAAGGTATGTGCTAGCGCCATGGCTCTACAGATGGCCATGTCAGTCGGTGTGTCGGTCGGTCCACCTCTTTGATGGTTCCCAGTGGATGAAGCTTAATGACTTTGATTATCCCTGACTTTTCTTCCAGCGCCTCTAGCATGTTGACATTTTTTGTTTTTTGATGAAATGTCTCAACAACTATGGACTAGATTGCCATGAAATGTGGTCCTCCTCAGCATGAATTCAAATGACATTGGTTATATGTAGCGCCATCAACTGAAAAATGTTTATTCGTCCAATACTTTGGTTAATGACCAAGTTCCTGCAAAACTACATTCCCACCAGCCTCAGCTGAAGTTTGTGTTTTGTGCTAAATAGAGTGCTGCAGGAATGAGTCCCGAAACCCAGAAATTAGTTAGTCTTTTAACACTTTCGGTTTCCTCGTCTGGAAATCAATGGGTTTTTTGAATGGGTTTTTAGTTAGATCTCTAAAATAAGTTTTTTTTGTTCTATGACATAAAATAAATCAATAAAAACCCCACTGGTGAATTTTGAAGCTTTTATGTGTCTTAAAAAAGGTGGTTGCTAACAAGTGGCTAAAAGAGACGACTAAACGTCATCATGCCGACTCGTCCGCCTTTACAGCCTCGTTGTGTATACTCGCGCTCATGCGACCGTGGTGTAGTTCGTTTGTAGCCTAACGTTAGCTTTTTAGTTCTGCTGATTGTATTTACACTTCAAAAATCATAAAGTAGTGTTCATTTGTTTGTCTGCTTCGACTTATACAGTTTGTTTCCCTAATAGTCTTTTTTGCAGTACAAGTTTTAAACAATTTTAATTAGGGCTGTTGTAGCAGGCTCAGATTTAGCTAGAGTTTTAGTAGTTTTTTTTTCCTTTTGCTAGAGTGAAGACACTGTTATGATATGAAACTAGAAAGCATAAGGAATCCATTGGTACCAACCATGTTGTACTAGCTTGTTGCGAAGGAGGCTAAATTACGATCCAAACCTTCGGTAAATTTTGACAAATGGGAAATATTTGGGGGGGAAAAACTCATGGCCATTTTCAAAGGGGTCCCTTGACCTCTGACCTCAAGATATGTGAATGAAAATGGGTTCTATGGGTACCCACGAGTCTCCCCTTTACAGACATGCCCACTTTATGATAATCACATGCAGTTTGGGGCAAGTCATAGTCAAGTCAGCACACTGACACACTGACAGCTGTTGTTGCCTGTTGGGCAACAACAGGCAACAACCCTTCGGGTTTATATGCTAAATGCAGTACCTGTGATTGTTTCTGGACAATATGTGCCGTTGTTTTGTGTTGTTAATTGATTTCCAATAATAAATATATACATGCATTTGCAAAAAGCAGCATATTTGCCCACTCCCATGTTGATAAGGGTATTAAGTACTTGACAAATCTCCCTTTAAGGTACATTTTGAACAGATAAATGTCTGATTAATCACAATTAACTATAGACTATCATGCAATTAATCGCGATTAAATATTTTAATCGATTTTAGTACAACAATGGACCAACAGGACTCTAAATTGCCCGTAGGCGTGAATGTGAGTGTGAATGGATGTCTGCCTCTGTGTCCACCCTGTGATAGTCTACCGACCTGTCCAGGGTGTATCTCGCCTTTGCTCAATGTCAGCTGGGATCAGCTCCAGCTCCCCCGCGACCCTGAATAGGATAAGTGGTCACAGATAATTGATGGATGGATGGACCAACAGTCCAAAACCCAAAGATATCCCATTTACAAAGATATAAAAGCAGCAAATCCTCACATGTGACAAACTGGAAGCTGCTAGACTGAAATTATTTGGAATTGTGTTATGATTCCAAACCACATTAAGCTCCCATATTGCATCGCCTCTTTTCTCTCTCTGTCTGTCCTGGCATTCATGTACACAGAGGAGTCTATGGAGCTTCTACCTGGATCCCATCCAACAACTCAGAGCAACATCCTTTTTAAGTGCCCAATCAATGATTTGGATAAAACTGTGACTGTTAGTGTTCAAGGTGCAGAGAAAATGAAATACCCACAAATAACTGTAATTTCGACGAGTGAGGAAGCTCAAGAGAGATGAAGAGAGAAATTGAACTGTAATAGTGATTGAAGCAACATGCTTTTATGTAAGGACCAGATGCACTCTGGATCCTCTCTCGGACAGCTGGTGGTTTTATGTTGTTTTATTTCGTTTTTTTCCAAACGTCTGATAACCGTGCAATGATGAGCTTCAGAGCACAATTTACAGGCACAAAGCACAATCCATCTATAAACTCGAGCCTATAAAATGGATTTTTCTTCTGCCACTCAGTATGTCTTGAAAGCTTTTTCTTTCTCCCGATTTTTATCATTTTTTCCCACTGGCCAGAAATCTGCAATTACCAGCTGAAATGAGCTGTTTTGAAGAGGCTTCTTTCTCTTATTTATGCTCCTGGGACGGCAGCTAGACTCTTTCGTCGCTGCCTCTGTGCTCATTCTAAATAGTGACTCAAAGCTCACTTTGGTAGAATATCGCACAACTTTTAATACACATAATGTCTCCTCAAGAGGGCTCTTGTTCAGGCTATAGCACGTTTACTGAGCTTTGGTGTCCAGTGGTAATATAATTTCACCGCCTTTTGCTTCATGCTTTTAGCCCGTAAAGACATGAAAGTGGGGTGAAGATGTTAATGTGATCCGTCCCTTTTATAGAAGACTGTTTTCATAAAAGAGCTTTTGGCATGAAACCCACATTTCATGTTGATCAACGATCTGAAGACCAATAAAGTGAAGTCGTGGAGATGCAGCAGTAAAACATAGATCAGTCCTTATACGTGCTTTCCTGGGAGCGTTTTTATGGGATTGCCATCACTATATAACATGTTCACAATGAACAGGATGCACATGCAGCTTGGATTTTGTGTTTTGGGAGTGTATTCACTGCGGCAACACAGCTTCAACATTTAATGTGATGTTATAGTGTTAGCCACTTATCAAAGAATCAGAGAGAAGTTCAATGTTTTTTTGACTATGTCTAATTGAAACGAGTCAGCAGTTGAATGTTCATCCAGCCGAAGCCAATAAGCATTGATTTTATAATTTGCAGAAGAACTGAGCTAAACTTGGCTTAAGAATGTTTTTTGAATGTCTAGGTCACATGTTGTTTCAACAGCAATTTCCATGACTATATTTTATGGTTGTTAAAGTTAACGCAATTAACGCAACTTGCAAAATTTTTATGTTGTAGCGGGCTCAGTTTTAAAGCTAGAGTGAATATACTGGTATCATATGAAAGCTAAAAACTAGCTTGTCACGAAGGAGGTTAAATAACGCTCCAAACTTGTGCTAAATTTTGGCGAGGAAAAACCGACATGGCCATTTTCAAAGGGGTCCCTTGACCTCTGACCTCAAGATATGTGAATGAAAATGGGTTCTATGGGTACCCACGAGTCTCCCCTTTGCAGATATGCCCACTTTATGATAATTACATGCAGTTTGCGGCAAGTCATAGTCAAGTCAGCACACTGACAGCTGTTATTGCCATAAAGCAAGCATATTTGTCCGCTCCCATGTTTATAAGAATATTAAATACTTGACAAATCTTTGCGATTAACTATGGACAATCATGTGATTAATAGCGATTAAATATGTGAATCGACTGACAGCCCTACTATATTTTGAAAGTGCAGTGTATACCTTGTTCACAGATATACTATTATTTAAATGCTAAAGCAATGGAGCAAGTGGCCCAGTACCTTTTTTTTTTTTAAAATAAACTTATCATTATACAGTCCCCGCAATCAGGTGATTATATTTATAGAGTACGGTCTAAGACCTGCTCTATATATAAAGCGTCTCAAGATAACTTCTGTTATGATTTGACGCTATATTAAAATAAATTGAATTGAATTGAATATTTAAGCAGCCTATATCAATGACCATTTAACTATTTTCAGCAACTGACAAAAACAAGTAATAAAAAATTAAGTTTAACTGCAATCATGGACTGGAAATTAAACGTAGGAAAAGATAGGCTAGCATATGTTGAATGATCCGTCGTGGCCCACTGACTCCAGCCAAACTTTAAATTAGCTAAAAGGAAGATTGTACTGTCTTTGAAATGCCGAACCGGTTTGCGAGTCAACGTTAGCTAACTTTGCCATTTAGCCCACCTAACGTTAGCTTGCTGATGGGACAGGATTCGGCTGTGGAGATGGGTGTTGGCGCAGTTTACATGTGTAGTATACCATAGTATAGTACAACAATATAACCTAATATATGTTTTAAGTATAGTACCTTTATTGATCCCCATGTGATAAATCCATATGGCACAGCAGCACAGAATGGAAATAGTTAACGTCACGAAAAGAGATTCTTATTGCATCTATATAACAAGAATATTAAAATAATTGAATAATTGAAGTAGTTTCATTTCAACTGTATTCCCTGCATTGTGTTTATCATTGCATTGTAAGTGATTCAGTATCTTCCTTCATTCAAATGCATCGCAGGAGGTCGAGGAAAATATTTTCCAGGCAAGGCAGAAGCTTTGCGTCAAGAAGCTGTTGGAGCTGAGGGCCACAAACCCCAGTGTCCATACGCTGTCACAGCTGGATCTGAAGGTCAGTGGTGATTCATAATGGTGTTTTTCCTATACTGTAGGTTCTGCGTTAGTCACTGATGAGGGCCCCAGCATGGGGACTGCCTATTGATCCGAAAGCAAATAGGAAAACAGGAAAACAAATATCGCACCGGAAGGTTACGTCACTAATTAGCCACGTGCTTCTGTTCCAAAGGATTGCTCCATTCCAGTGGACAGCACTTGCATAACTACTGGAAAACGAAAGAAGTCCGAAAGGTCTGACAGAAATTTTCATATCGGCCTAGTTGATATGGAGGATGGAACCTGCCAAAATAAAGAATAAATGAAAAAATAAATAATTGACTCGATAAATGAATTAATATGTCATTAAATGTATCAAAAGTAAACATCAAAAATAAAAGTAGCCATCAATTAATTGATAAAATGTGTATAGTCATGCACCCTGACCTCATGATGACACACATTGAGTGACAGCCCCGTCATTTGCATAATGAGGAAGAAATGTAAAAACAAATGTATATAGAAAAGAATACAGATATAAATAAGTTTGGGTAAATAAAAGAGGTAAAAGGAAATTGTGCAGAAATAAATAAATAAATGCATAAATATATAAGTAAATACATACATTTAATAATAACTAAAAAATAATGCAAATATAAATAAATACATTTAAAATGAATAATAATAAATACATAAATACATTAAAGGGATAATTAAACAGAAGAGTAAATATGGGAATTAACAAAAAGAAAAAGAAATAAAGAAGAAAATTAAAACAGAAATATAAATTTAAGTCACATTTTATCAATTAATTAATGGCTACTTTTATTTTTAATAGAATTTTTGCTACATTTAACGACATATTTATTCATTTATTGAGTTTGGCAGGTTCCGTCCTCCATAAGTGGACGTGGTAGGTGCTGTTCGGTATGAAATGATCTCGAGGGTCGGATCTGGCACCTGAGGTCCTCTGATGGTACTCCAGCTTTGACGATCTGCCACATGGATTCATGCTAACTTTACACAACTCTTTAAACTACATATTAAACCACAAGGAATATATTGTTAATATAAAGCAAACTCCCAACAGTAATAATTCCCTTTCTCTCTTTCCTGTGCACTGATGCACTTTGCCAGTCTCCGGTCTTGTATTCCGTGATGAAACAGTGCCGGCTTCTCTCCGGAGTGACTGCTGAGGCCCTGTAATTATAGCTCCATCAGCAGCAGATAATGCTCTCAATTTGAAAAGCCTCAACTAAAGTAAATAGCAGCGAGGAGAGCCTCCGACAGGCCTGATATGGAGAAAAAAGAGAGTATTCTCTTCCCTCGGGTCTGTAGACTCTCACTGCCGGGAGGAGGGCTGGTTCACGGGCTGTGTGTGTGCACGAGAGGGTGCCTGCACGCTCACCAGGAGGGATGGACTCACTCAGCCTCATTAGCATGGATACAAATAGCTTCTTTACTCCCGGTGTCTCTTTGTAGAGACATTTGGGAGAGAAGAGTCTCTGATGAAGCCCTGTACGTCACAGTCATGGCCAATGAGGCGAGGCTTATGGAGAGAAGTGATGGCGGAGATAGGAGGTGCAAGAAAATGTCAGGGATGAAACAGGAGTAAACATTTAATCTCATGAATGACACAGTGCCCCCTCTGGACCAACATGGCACAAGCCGGTTCTCATGGGAAATTTGTCCCGATCCAAAAGCAACTCTATTGGACACGGATTATATGGTATGGTTAAGGGTGATGGGAAAAAAAATGTTTTTATAGTTAATAAAAGGATAACCGTTAATTTCAGGTTTGTAACAGTACAATAACTGTGTTCTCCTGCATGAAAGTTAAGGCTGGCCCATACTAAAATACTTTTCAAAACTTAACAGATGTGGAAAATGTGAGAGAGCCCAAACATAACGACAAGTTATGTTAAATTTAACAGTTTTGTTCCTATAGTGGCCAAAACAGCACACCACACACTAACAGATTCATTCATGAAAAACGAGATTCCCGACTAGTTGGTTCGATTGGTTCACAATTGGCTATCGTTCTTTCCCACGTGACTGTGTCATCGGCTGTCCTCGGGGTTCCCCATACACAACAGGATATCCCATCGTAAATATTGAACATGTTTAATATTTACGATTTGACATCGGTGAGGCCAGGATGGACTTCCGAGCTGATCAGGGGATGTAAAAAACACTCTTAACATACCTCACACCACAGGAATATCTGGAAAGATAATGTTTAGAACCTTCAAAAGATCAGGAATCAGGCCCCAAATGCCAAACTTGAGGCTTCAAAAGAGTAGTCCACAAACCAATGGGTGACGTCACAGTGACTACGTCCACTTCTTATATGCAGTCTATGATTGGGACTTTGGTGCTACTTGTGTGGCTCCCAGCGTCACTAGTAAGGCTTCTGTTGGAACTCTGACAAAACTGCCACTAGTTGCCGAAAAAGAGCGACTAGCACAAGTTTTTATTCAACTAATAGAGACAAAATGCTGGACTTGTGCACACAAATGTCCAACTCGTGCTGACAAAGACCAAACTAGTGGAGGAAACTGACATCTGTTATCAAGGTTGTGGAATAAATGCTCAAACAGCTTTCCATATTAGGGCTGCTTTCTAACTGCTGTCAAGAGACTCGGCTACCGTTAGCTGTCACTTCAGAAGACAGTGCAGGAGTGTCATTCATTAGCTGTGGATCATTGAAAAGGATTAAAACACCGCACTGTGACATCAGAGGACACATGTTGGCTTTGATTAATCATCACTTTCTGTAACTTCCCCTCACTGCCACAAAAACAAAGACTGTTTTCTCCCAAACTAAAAGAACAGAGGGACTGAAGAGACACTCAATTAGAATCCGTCTCCAACTGTGAGGTGCAACTGTGTTTTTGACGGATAAGGGATTTTTTTAAAGTTAAAAGCGATGCTGATATTTCTGGACTGAAGATGCTGAAAGACAATATTTTGTGCTGATATTCATCTTTATATTTTACTGTTTCCACACCAGAAATTCCCCAAAGTTTTGGGGTGGCATATTCTCTCAAACAGCATTCAGACCACGGCACACTATAACTCCTTCATAATATCTTAATGAGTTGAGCTTAAGGTCAAACCACAGATAACCTTTGAAGTATTCATTAATTTTAGCATGAGTAAAATCGTTCAAGGCAAAGACAGACAACACTTGCTGGTTGATTTTCAATTTTAAACTACAGCCCGACATCAGCCTCAGTAAATTGGAAAACCACTGTGTCAGTCACAACACATGTCACCAGCAAGGTGCATGTATGACTAGATAGTAGGGCTGCCAATCGCTTAAAATATTTAATAGTGATTAATTGCAAATTAATCACACATTTTTTATCTGTTCAAAATGTACCTTAAAGGGAGATTTGTCAAGTATTTAATACTCTTATCAACATGGGAGTGGACAAATATGCTGCTTTATGCAAATGTATGTATATATTTATGATTGGAAATCAATTAACAACACAAAACAATGATAAATATTGTCCAGAAACCCTCACTGTTACTGCATTTAGCATAAAAAATATGCTCAAATCATAACATGGCAAACTGCAGCCCAACAGGCAACAACAGCTGTCAGTGTGTCAGTGTGCTGACTTGACTATGACTTGCCCCAAACTGC